>CM044002.1:60065383-60297883 GCA_024085815.1 Flaveria linearis
ATTTTTTATAGATCTATAGTAACAAAAGCATCACCCGTCACCACCATTGCAGCCCTAACCTTGATTGGATTCGAGGTAGCAACTCATGGTGTTAGAGATGTGGTTGTAGTCCGGTGGTAGTGGGGATGGTGGTGGAGTTCCGGTGGTGTTGAAGATGGTGGTTGTAAACTTGTGGTGTTGGGGATGGTGATGGTGTTTATGATGGTGTTGGGGGTGGTTATTGTAGACTAGTGGTGGTGGGGATGATGGTGGCGTTCTGGTGGTGGGGATGGTGGTAGGGATGGTGGTGGGGTTGGTGGTGGCGTTCAGGTGGTGTTGGAGATGGTTTTGGTTAGAGTTTTAAGTTTTCACAAAGGGTAGTTTAGTTATTTTTTAAAAATTAACAGAAAAAGATAATAACCATTCACGGCAGGGTCCTTTTGTGTTATGTTTTGACAAACCTTTGGACCAAACTTATAATTTTTTGAGTAACTTACCATTTGTATCCTTGAGGTTTGGTGATTTTGACCATTTGCATCCCTACAGTTTAAAAATCCTGATATACCCCGTAACGTTTCATTTTTGTTCCCATTTGAATCCAAAACACTAACACCGTTAAATTATTCAGTTAACTCTCGTGTTAAAAGACTAAACTACCCTTCAAATTAAAACCCCTAACCCACTACCCCCTTCTTTCTCTCTGGAGTCAACAACACTGTAGTTTTCGTTAGAGCCCTAATATGTGAACGGGAAGATGATGGTGGTATGCAGGTAGTGAGGTGGCGCACAGGCGGTGGCGGGCCGGAGGTGGTGCGTCGGTGGTGGTGGGCTGGAGGTGGTGTGCTTGGGGTGCGCGGTGGTGGGTGGTGTGCCACGATTTGAAGGTGTGTCGCCGGTGGTGCGTGTAGGGTTGGTGGTGGTCGGCAATGGAGATGGTTAGGAAAATAGGGGTTGGGGATGGTGTTGGCAGCGGTGGTGTGGCGGTATTAAAGACTTCATACCCCAAAAACCACCCCCATCGTAACCTTCCGATCGTGATTTTCCCGCCGACAACCACCCTCCGGCGACAACCATCCCCGCCGACAACTACCCTCCTTGCACAACAGTCGCATCCGATTTGTGTAGTGACTGATTTTGATGATTAGATTCGGTGATGGTGATGGTGGTCACCTGATGCAGGCGATGGTGATGGTGCACGATTTTGATGATTAGACCAGCTGGTGATCGGCGATGGTGGTTGTCATGTTTTGCAGGTGGTGATGGTGGTTGGCGGGTGGTGATGGTAATGGTAATTTCACTGCTACCACAACCACCACCATATTTCTAACGGAGGTGGCCTCGCAGGACCTAGTGGTGGTGGTTGGTGGTTTTGGGCCGGTGGTGGTTGGTGGTTTTGGGCCGGTGGTGGTGTGCCGGCAGAAAGGAAACGATGGGGAGAGGGAGGGGTGGGAGAGGTGGAGGCGACGGCGGAATGAGGAAGAAGTGGAGGTGGCGGTGGTTGTTGACTCCAGAGAGAAAGAAGGGGGGTAGTGGGTTAGTGGTTTTAATTTAAGGGCAATTTAGTCTTTTAACAAGAGAGTTAACTGAATAATTTAACGGTGTTAGTGTTTTGGATTCAAATGGGAATAAAAATGAAACGTTAGGGGGTATATAAGGACTTTTAAACTGTAGGGATGTAATGGTCAAAATCATCAAACCTTAAGGATGCAAATGATAATTTACTCTAATTTTTTAAACCTGGATACCGAAAGTGAAAACTGAACTAAGCAGCATGACATTTCATGTATTTAACTCTATTATAAAAGTTGTCTGATAAGTCAAACACCCTCCGATATTATATATATGTTAATAATAGAGTGGAATGAATAGTATGAATAGTGTTTCGAGGGCAATTTTGGTATTTCACCACAATCCCTAATTCCCTCTCACCTCTTTAATCAGATCTCATTCAGATAAAAAAAACACATACAAAACCTACACCAACTTCCATCAATGGCTTCAATCTCCAAGCTTTCATCTCCGATCACCCCTCTGAAGTCTTCGCTGTCGCTTCCACCACCACCCATCGCCGTCGTGTATCCGTCAAAACTCAAACTTTCATCATCTAGGGTGTCCCTTCGCACCACCGTCCCTCTAGCTGCCTCTTTGCTGTAAGCATTCTTACCCAATCTGCTAATTTTTGTTTCATTCTTGAAATCTTTATTTAATACTGCGCATCCTCTGTTCAAACCGAAGTTCGATTTTGACTTGATTCAGTCAAAACCCCTCTTCGTGTTGTTCGCGGAGACGGTGGTGAGTCGTGTCGGTGTCTCCGGGTTTGGTGGCGGCTCGCCGGATTGGTCTCCGGTTAAGGCGGTGCAGGAGGGGGTTAGCTCCGGTGATGAGGTTCAGGCTGATGGTTCTGATAATAGTGGTGGTGCGTGTGAGAAGCCTGTGTGGAATGTGGTTTCGAATGGAGTTGTGGAGGCTGTTAGTCCGGTTATGGGTGCGGCTTACCGCCCATGATTTAGGGGTGAATCATTCCTACACAGTGCCCTCAAGTTCAAAGTCTGCAAAGAAAACAGATGTACCCTCTCTCGGACTCCCACCTTTAAGAACAGGTATTTTTGGGCTACTTCTTTATTTTTATACTCATGTGCAGTGATGGGACCTACTGTTATTGTTTAATCTTTTGACATGGTATAATGTTGTTTTCTTGTAATTTATTTACGTTTGCTCTGTTCTTGTAATAGTCTTCATATTCATTATTAAAGCTCTATCAATTGTTGAGGGCTTCTTATTTAGTGACTGATGCATAGTTTTAGTAACTCTTAAGGATTATCGGATGATGACTTGCGGGAATCAGCCTATGAAGTATTGCTTTCATGCATTGCATTTTCTGGGTAATCTCCCCCCCCCCTTGATTGTTTACGGATTTGATAGCTTATTGTTGATTACCTGTTGCATCCTTGAATGTTTTGTGCTCTGTTGTTCAATCAGGTTTCAATTTGTTTTTTATTGATGGAAATCGAACAGGAATGGGGGCTGCTAATGAGGTTCATATGGAAGATGAAAATGGTGTTATAGATGTGGAAGCTAATGTGGTTGGTGTATTTATGTTTGAGGTTTGGTCTTTGTTTTAGTGTAATAATTTTCAATCTATGTTTAATCATTTTTGTCATAAAGTCAAAAATGGCACTTTGAGACATCCTATAGTACATCATCTACTATTATTGCAATAATGGTTTAGACATAAATAATAACAAGTAACAACTTGTGGTGTTATCATACAGACGGAAGCATCCTTGAATCTTGACGAGTTACTGAGTTGAGTCAACTTCTTAGAGCAGGTGTAAACCCTCTTCAAGCAATTTCTAGATGTTTACTATCATCAAATTCATTCATTGTTTATTAAACAACTATTACATGGATGTACATCCACCTTATGCACGTAGTACAAGCGCACTCATCTTTCAAGAACTTGGTAATGAGGTATCTCTATTATTTGTATTCTGGTTTAATAATGTTAGTTATTTGTTGTAACATCATATTATTTGTCCTTACGTTTAGGCGTGAAAATGAATTGGTTGTTGCCACTGGAAAAGAGAAGCTTGTCGAAATATGTGTTCCGGTAAGTTATATTATTTTAATTGGAATATTAGAAACCATATATTTGATTCACAATAGTTTGAATGTGTTCTGTAGTATGGATATCATCTTAGTGTTTTGGTTGCAATTATGTACTTAAGTTTTGATCTCACTTCTCAAAGAGTTTAGTCAACTTTTGTTGTTAGATCATGTTGACTACGGTAGAGATATTTAGATAGTGTTAATTTTATTTTTCTTTTAACTTTTTATCAAAAAGTTCAGTTTGATTTTTATACATGTTGTTGGTCATGTCCTTGAGTTTAAGCATGCCAAGGTATTCTTTTGTTTCTCTTTTAACATTTTTTTTATATTTTCATATAGATTTATAGTTAATTTTGCCTCTGTTATTTTTCTCTGTTAAGTTTATAGTACAGATTAATATGAAAGTCGGTTTATTCAGTAGAAGATTGAAACAACTTTTGAGGAAAAGTTTTTAATATTCCCCAAGATCATTCGTCGTGCTCATAGTTGATGACTGATGTCTTTGGCAACTATGTCAAACCAAAGGTATATTTTATAGTCATCATCTGCATATTGAAACTTATTTTGTAGCATTGTACCTTATGACATACATAAATGTGTAGGTGTTTGAGCATGGAACTGAAAGTTAGATAAAGGAGTTTGTTGGGCAACTTACAGGTCATGTTATGCCTCTTAGTATACAAATATATGGTTGCAGGATCATTCAAAAGGTGATTATTATGCGAAAAACCACTGATTCTTCTATTAAAGATTTTATCTTGATAATATTTTCTGGGTTTGACCATTTACCCTTGATTAATCATTAATAAAGTTCCTTAAGTTGGTTTCTTTTTGGAATATTTAATAATTCATACCACTTTCACATCTAATGAGACATTGGTAGTTGTTTGGTTCATGCTAATTAGCAGGACCAAAAGTAAAATAATTTCATGTATAAGTTAAAGGCAACTTGGCTTAATGAAGAGTTGTCAAGCTACAAAAAGAAATTGAAAATCTAGGAATCTGCGAGTCCCTATTACTTTGATGTATCTTTATTGTATTTTTATGTTTGAATTCAAATACATGATAAATCAAGTTTATGATATAATTTAACAATTTTGCACGACCAAATTAAATGGACTTAGTCTGATCATGAAAATATTTTGAAGGAAAAAGTTTCTTAATTTCATGATGAGTTGGAAACAAAACTCAAACTAACAAAGGAAAAAATTGAGGGAAAGGGGTGCTCTGCTGAGTTAGGGGATTTAGAGCTGAGTTAGTGTGAGGACTTTCGATTGATTTTCTTATCAGTAATATATGTACTGCAGATTTCTGGATGCATGACATGCAGACATGCTACCTTGAAGGAGAGTCTATAACTATGGACCACACAGGTGTACTGCATGCCATACATGCATATAGGAACTACACGAAGTGGTGATTGTGTGTAAAGATCATTTTTCTTTTCTTTTTTGTTGACACGCTGACATGAAAAATATAGGTATATCTAATGTGTTTTTATACAGATCTACGCAATAAACAAATAGCCACATCTAAATGATAAGGTATGGTTGTATATCCATCATCACCATCAGATATAGGCATGCAGTAATGAATATATGTTAGGATTAACCGTTTATAGTCTTTTAGTTAGCTGGAAAGCATCTTAGGGTTGCACCATGGTTGGTTTGGTTCTGTTCGATCTAGCTCTAGAAGCGCATACTTGGAAGAAGAAACAGTCTACTGCTTAAAATCAACGTACCGCAACATATCTGTCTTATATCATTCATAGCTCACCCAGAATGTGCAATTAAAATTTTTGTAACTTGAAATATTCATTTGTACGAGACTACGAGTACCACTTTGCAAACAATCTGAAGTATTCATATGCACCACTTTGCAGGTAATCTGGTGAAAAATCTTTGTTCTTCTCTTGTGCTTTATAATTGTATGTTGATGAGGTTTGTAAATCTTCATTTTACATATTTTAGTGTGGTTTGACATTAATGTTAAGCAGTTGTACTTCATTTCATTGAAGTTCTTAATTCATATATAAGAATGTGGCATCTAAATAATACTTTGCATCTGTTTCAGTACAAATCCAATGCAAAGTGTTGAAAAAACTTTTCAACTTACAAGAGCAGACAGGGATTTGTTGGTGAAACTAGAGTATGATGTGCAGGTTAAATCATTTAGTTATCCTTTTAATTACCAGAGCTACAAATTAATGGTATATTTTATCTAATTCCAATCGCTTGATGAAACACTCTCTACAGAAAAATTTGAACTTACACCTCTCTTGTATAATTTATCTAATAATAGGTGTGCCTATACGTGTAATTAATAGGCCTGGTTTTCAATTGCTGGGAGCAAATAGCCGTGATGATGGTCCTATTGTAAGTGTTAACTTCTGTAATTAGCGGCTAATTGTGAACTATGTTCAGTTGTTGTCTCAATACTATTATGATATGAAACTTATCCTGCTAATTGTTTTTTTTCTACATCACCCCATGCACTATGTATTTTGTTTCTTTTCACGACGCTGGTTCATCCAACTTATTTCTTTATGCGTTTTGAAGGCTGTGTTGCTTTTGCAATCTGTTGTGTTTTCGGCAGTGTGTTTTCAGCTTTGATTTAATGATTGATGCCCAAGATGCTGATATTCTGAAATTGATGGATTCGGGGCTGCATGTGTTTGTGTTGTGTTTCTGGATGATTGCTCTATGTTTCTTTAATTTCAACACTTGTATAGGCTTAGAGTGTTTAGTTAAGGGGTTTCTTTAGTTCATAGTAGTTGTACTTATGTACTAATTATCCGATAAGGGTTTAGGGTATACATGATAGTAGTTCATAGCAGAACCATGTCAGTCTATTTGTTTTAGAAGATCAACTGTATTGTTTGTTCGCATTTATGTCCGGATGTATGTAGTCACGTATGTATTTCAATTAATAAGGCCGCATTAACTTGTATGCTACCACGCATTTACTTTATATTTTTATTAATGATTATGATAAATTGTTTTTGATTATGATAAAACAGTGTCAAAAAAATAAAAAAATTGATAGTTTGCCTTGATTTACATGGGTATGGATTTTAGAAACATTCAAATTCGTTAGGTTTCTACATTCTTTAATTGTACCTTTGACCCATGTAGCTATGTACTGATATATGTCATTATTGGGTACTCAATGTCATTTCACGTTTTGTTATTTGGAATTTACATTATGATTTGTCATTTGATCTTTACCTGGTTTTTCAGGTTTTCCATGTCTATTACACTGGTTACTTTGGAAGCGGGTATGACACGATTTTGAGGCCGGTGTTTCGGGCTTAACGATCAGGTTACTGTAAATGTTTTATTCTTTTGCTTAATGTATCTATCTTTGTTAATGGACTGTTATGAAGATAGTCAATATTACTACTTTACCGATTGTCCCATATTGAATCGATGGTGATCTCATGAATGCCTGTTTTCAGATCGCTTTAATGTGCTTTTTACATCAATGTCCAGTTTAATCCAATGTAACCATACCATATCCCAACACCATACAGGCTTTTGAAGATATTCAGTTGTTGAAACAATAGACGGTAAGTTAACAAATGTTTTAGACACAACATGTAAATGGCAGTAAAGATTAACCCGTTTACATACATCGCGCAACGCGCGATTAGGAATATAACTAGTTTAATAAAAAAAAGTAGTGTTTATCATAATTGTTGTGTTAGATTCTATGGTCTGATATCGTTATGTGATGACGTAGCACTTAGCATAATGGCATTTTTGTAAATAAATAAATTAAAGTTAAATGTCATGTATAGGATATTTGCAATGTTTTCAGAACAGGATCGGACGTCAAATCGGACGTCTTACTAGTTTGCTGGTCGGACCGGATTTAAGAAACGTCATAATTATATATAATATATAGTTATATATATAATCAAATATAAGTAATTTATATATGATTTATATATGTATTATATAGTTATATATAAAACTTAACTATATGTGTATATCTAACACAATAATTTGTGGTTCAAATCCCTGTTTTTACCCAAAAAAATAAAAAAAAAACAAAATCCGGTCCGAACCGGTACGGTTCCCCGGTCCGACCACCGATTCGGGACGAAACGACCGGTTTGACCAGACAAAACCAAACTATAGCTTACCAGACCGGCCTCCGGACCGATCCCTGGTCGAACCGGTCGGACCGATCCGGTCGTGAAAGCAATAGATATTTGGATAGACTCAAATTAGGTATCGTATAAATTGATGTGGAAAGTTAAAAGGGATTATTTTATGACAAATAACAAGGTATTCCTTTTAGGGTTAATCACGAAAATGGATAAGGTATTCAAGTAAATTATCAAGATTGAACATTGACCAGTTTAAATTTATTTCACGAACATCTACTATTATTTTAACCAAAAAAACAATTAATGACAATTTGTGCCAAAATTATGAAATTTATCTTGGACTAAAATTGAGACTAAACGAAACCGGATGAGCCACGTCTAGATAACATTTACGTCTGATGAGTTGCATATATGTGAAAATTGGCCACATGTCACACACAAATTGACTTCCCATACAAAAGAATGTGACTTTGCAATTCCTGACCACGTGTCATATTTTAATTGAACCTTATAAGATGAGTAAATGACATACTCTTGTACACGTGTTTTTAGTCGGTTTATATTTTTATTATTGAAACTCTTTAAACTATGTCAATTCTCGTAAATTTGAAGTTATGTTTATAGTAAAGGGTAACTTTGTAAAATAGTAATTAAGTTTTAGAATTGTTTTAATTAGGTCATTTAAAAAGTTTTTTTGTTTCAATCAGATTAATCGTAAAATTTTTGTCCTAATCAAATCACTAAAGTTTTATAATTGTTCTAATTAGATCATTTATAATTTGAAACAATTTAAAAAAAATTAAAGTTCTTTAAAAAATTAACAATATTTATAGAAAGACTGAATTATTTTAAAAAAATTGTGAATTATTTAAACAATTAAAAAATATAAGTGACCTGATTATAACACTCATAAAACTTTAATGACCTGATTGGAATAAATAAAAGTATTAATGACCCAATTGAAAAACTTTTAAAATTTTAGTAACCTGATTAAAACAAATAAAAATATAAGTGACCTAATTGAAACGTTGATAATTTGGTTACTATTCTCTGAAATTTTCTCTTATACTAAATGACATTTAACAGTTTCTTTTTTGGAACAACATGTTATAGTGTCATTGTACAACCTGATTATGCATGTGGTGCCTTTTCTTATACGTGAGAGGCAGTGAGTCGGCCCTATCGATCTCACCAGCGGTCGTTGTCATCGATTTTCGTCTCACCGCCCCCGGCCAATGTTGTCTACGACGATTCTTCGCCGGTGGTGTTGTCAGTAGCGATGGTGGAGGTCCAACAGTTCCCTGTGTCCCTTCGTCTTCCGTTTGTCATCCCTTGGATCTGACCGGCGGTAGCCGTCGTTGATCTTCACCTTGCCATCTCCGACGGGTTATTCTCTACAGTGATTGTCATCCGGTGGTGGTGGTGGTGACGATGGTGGAGACCCGAAAGTTGTCGAGCTAAGGGATAAAGATGGGGTGAAATGGCTTACAGCTATGCTTCGGTTATCACTTTGTAGTTTACTCGATGATTGCATGTCGTTTTGCCCTTCAGTTAAACTGTCGTGCTCCTGCAACCCCTAAGATTGTGGCGCGTGTCTATAGGGGGGGTGTGTAAGAAACCATAATGACCGAATTGTAACGAAGTAACCAACGAAACCGAACCTGAAAAACCGAAATGTGTAAAAAAAACCGACGGTTTGGTTTGATGGGTTTCTAAAAACCGATTTTTTTGGTTTGGTGTCGGTTTTGCCTGTAATAAAAACTCAAAAAATATCGAACCGAAACCATACAAACCAAACTTGTAAATTTGAAGGTGTATTCATATACTTATAAACATAATTAACTTTTATTAGTTACTTATTTAACTTATTTTATCTATTTTTTTTAAATATTTAGGTTTCAAGAATAATATTTAAACTTTTTTGTTTGAATTAATAGATTAAAATGCTTTATTAGATTTTTTGTTATTATATTTTATGAATTGCAACTATTTTAATGTGAAGTAATTTATAAGAATATGCAGATTATATTTATTTATTAATAAAATAATACAAGCCTAAAGTTTTTAGTTTAAATTCGTTACTTTGGGCCATTTTTTTCTTTAAAAACTTGAAGCGCAAATGATAAAACCGAAAGCGAAGTGAAAACCGAAAAACAAAAACCGAAAAAACCAAAACCGAACAGTTTAAAAAACCTAGATACCGACATATTGATTTTTGGTTTTAGGCTAAAACCGAACCAAACTGACCCATGCTCACCCCTACGTGTCGGTTTAGTGTTGCCTTCTGCGACTCTGTCGGAGGTGGCCAGCTGTGCTCCGGCCACCCCTTTTGTTTGGTGCTCCGGTCATATCCATCGTGGCCAGGTGACTCCGTGGTTGGTGGCGTGAGTCTGTTTGTGTGGCCTGTGACGGTTCTATGGCCGGCGATTGAGGGGTTGTAGGTTTGTTACCATCGCTGATGTGTATTGATGTTCCATACTCCAGTTTGATTCCACGAATCGATTCCTCTTCTTAGATTCATTGTTGATATTGTTGGTATATTATAATTATTCTATTTTCATGATGTTGATGATGATGAGAAACACTTATTCGACACCTGCTTTTGGTTACGTGTTCATTGTTGGTTTCATGGTTATGTTTCCGATCTCGGTTGGCGTATTGTTTTATCGTTGTTACCAACATCGATGAAGAATAACTATTGCTCATCCGAGACTAACTATGTGTCATTGTTTCCATGTTTAATTCTAGCAAAATCCAAGGGCTGTGATGACATAAGTGGAGTTTGTTTGGTTGTTTTGGCGTGGTTACCGTTTACGGTTAGCAATTACAACCAAATAACCATTCTGAGCCTGACTATAACGATGTGTCATTTAATATGTTGAAGTTTCAATGGTGATGAGAAACACCTCATCTAAGATTTGCTTTTGGTTTCATGTTCATTGTTGGTTTCATTGTTCTTTTTTCGGTATCTGTTAATATGGTGTTTTGTCATTGCTACTCATGTCTATGAAAACGAGCTATTGTTTGTCAACATTAGCTATGATGTTGGTCACCTGGTTTTGTTTGGTATGTTGTTGTTTCCGTGGTTACCTCCCTTGAAATCCAAGGGTCGTGATGACATAACTGGAGTGTCTTCGGTTGCTTTGGTGTAGTTACCGTTTACGGTTAGCAACCTCAATCGAATATCCGTTCTGAGCCCAAGTATAGGAAGAGTCGTTTTAGTGTGTCAATCACGCGCGCAACGTGCGCATACAAAACATACTAGTTATATTTAACACGTCTATTTTGATGGGTTTTCTTTGTCCTTAGAAATATTAGTTGTATATTTTTTAAAACAACTTCTGATATACTTCTATTAAACACTAGGGTTATAATAAAATAGTATATGCTTTAAAAATTTTAAGAATGATTTGGGTTTGACACGTGTCATCTTATTGTTTTAAATATAAGACATTTTGGTTATTATGTCATATAAGGCATGTCATTATATCTAATACGTGGGGTTATTATGTCAAATTTTTTCATAATGTGTCATATGTATTCACCATTGGTCCATTGTGTCTTACGCTTTAAATAATTTCATGTTATTATTTTAATTTTTTAAAAATTACATAAACATACATGTTATCTTATCACTGTGTATTACATTCAGAGATACAAAATAATGTTATTTAACCAATATGTTTTTTAAAACTTATTATGGTCTGGAAAAACACAATGTCGAGCAAAAAAATACAAATAGAACATTTAATCATTATGTTTTATGTTTATATGGTTTTGTATTATTTTAGATTAATTAGTTATTGAATAATCCATGTGTTTTACATACCAAAATTACACAACAATGTTATTTTACTATTTTTTTTATATTTATCATTTTATTAAAACACAATAGTGTTTAAAAAACACAATAACTAATAAAAACACATAATGAACTACATTAAAGACAAAATAATGAGCATATTTCATATGAATTGAAAAGGAAAAATATTTATTATCTTTTTTTGTATAACGATATTTACTCGTTTAAAGATGAAAAAACACTAATTTTTATAATGTAATTTTTATAAAAAGTAATATCGTATCTAGACGTTATGAACGTTTAAAAAAGGGAAAGAACTTGAAAAAAGTCTACAAGATTAATTATGTTTAAAATGCTCATTTAACAAAGTTCTTCCCTACATTGGTCTCAACCATTAATTAAAAAATTAATAGTCGAGATTAGTTGTTATACTTATAGATTTATTACACTTTTTATTTGAATCATCATAATCATCATATGTGAGCAAAGTTGAGTGTATATCAAGTGTTAATCAATGAGTAATTATGCTATTGTGATAACCATTGGCAAGAAAAATAAAAATTAAAATTATTATCAGTCATACTTATAGTATAATTATTACCGGCAATAGATGATAGTTTAAATTATTATAATTCATTTTTTTGTTTATTCTTTTTATCTTTGATTATCATATATATGAATAAAGGAAGGTCATCATCGGTTATTTTATTTATGTTTATGATTTGGCCACACAACTTTGATAGGTTGCCATTTTACCCCATGTGAGTTTAAAAGGGTATATTAGGGTTGAAGGCTTGATGTTTTATCATCTCCATTCTTTTGTACAAAGAGAGTTTTACTGTGGGAAGAAGCATCGTCGTCACATCGCTCCCGCCGTCACATCGCTACCGTTGTCACGCCGTTACCGTCGTGGCACGACGACTCTGCTACCATCATACTGCTATCGCTGCACCGCAACAGTTGCACCGCTGCTGTCACCCATCAGCGCTGCTACAACTCGCCGTTAGTGCTCGTCACCACTACTGACGATACCCGAAAGGTTAGCCATGGTGGCAGTGGTTTTACACTCGGACACCTCTTTCTTTCCCGATCTACAACATGCATCAACCGTTTTCGGTGATGGTATTGACATTGGTGGTGTTGATGGTAGGGGTCTTGACGGTGGTGGTATTGACGGTAGGGGTCTTGACGGTGGTGGTGTTGACGGTGGGGGTCTTAACGGTGGTGGTGTTAAAGATGGGGGTCTTGACGGTGGGGGTATTGACTGCGGTGGTCTTGAAGGTTGGGCTTTTGATGGTGGTGGTCTTGATTGTGATGGTTTGACCACTTCTCTTGCTCCTTCTTTATCTCTCTACGATACCCTTTTAGGGTTTTCGAGTGTAGGTGTTTCTATGCAGTGGTTTTGAGTTATTCACCTATATATGAATAAATGAATGCGATCAGCAGTTGATTTAGTTGTTTTTTTTAATATTTCAGATTTGGAACACAAATTTTATTCGGTGATGATGAGTACTTCTTCACCTCAGAACCTGTTTGATCTGTTTTGTTGGGTTTTTTGTTGCTTTGTTCGATAATGATAGGGAAGGCCTCACCTGAGAACCGATTGGATCTGATTAACCTATTTCTTATGGCTTTGTTGTGAAATTTTCAGATTTAAATCCTATTTGGTTTTGTGATGATGAGAATGCCTTATCTGAGAACCCAAGTTACTCAGTCGATTGCCATTTCTATTATTTTGGGTTTCCTTTTGCATGTTTCGAACATTGTATCTGTTTGATGACGATGAGGCTATCATCTAAAAACCCGTTGGCTTTTTTATGATATGTGTATGTTCAATGATCATGATAGTACCGTCATATGAGAAGCTATCATATTTTACTGCATTTATTGTTTAAATAATTGGTATTAACTTTGTATTAGTGTTTCTTTCCGAGTCTTGAACGTTGATAGATTGTACAATCTAAACGGAAATTAATTTCGCGCAATGCGTGAACCAATTGTCAACTAGTTAACTCAAATTTATAAGATCTATAGTTTCTCAATAAAATTTATCATATTTTAATATGAACTTGTTTTTTAATGTCTTATTGAATTACTCCTATATTAATTGATAATGAGTTCAACAGTAATATATAATAAAATAATAATAATAATAATGTTTGTTTATTGAAGTATATGATAATATAATAATTATAAAATTATAATAATATTTGTTTCTTAATTATATTTGTTTTGTTAAATTATATTTGTTTATTGAATTCAAATATATCTGGTCAAGTTTGACACGCCATTTTAATCTCTTTGAGTTTGTAAAGTTTCAGATTTACCTCGGTATAATTTTTATTTAAAAAATTAATTTCTTACATTCGTATTTTGAGTTATGTATCGTTATGTGTTGGGTCAGGCATAAAACATTTTCATGCCTATTTTTATACACACTTTGGGATGATCTACATTTTGATGTTCGACTACGTTTTGACGTAGGTTTTGTTCGAAAATGAGTCGGATTAAAAATGTTTAATTCAACGGTATAAATTAGAGTTACTTTTACGTTCCAACGTAGATTTAGTTTGAAACAAGTCAGGACAATTGTAACCAATGTGTCTATTTGTGTGTTTGACGTAGTCTACATTTTGACATAATTTTGTTTGGAAAAAAAGTAGTCGAAGTATAATACATTTTCGTTTAATTGTATAAATTCGAATTACTTAACGATTCGACGAGAATTTAATACGGAGACAAGTCGGGTCAATTGTTAATCTATTCATGAACATCTATTATCACTCACTAATTTATACAAAATTAAAGAACACATTTAAACAAATTTGTTATATCAATATTACACTAATAATGAATCCGTACAAAATAAATAGTTAACTCTACACAAAATGAAATATAGTATACGTGATTTTTATTTTATATAAAAGTTCTAAAGTTCATATAGAAATTCATATTTATAATATTATTATATAATTTAAAACTATATATTACTAACATACTCCCAATTTTCTATAGTTCTATGTATACGTCAGAAACCTTTGTTTCTATTTATGTCATTCGCAATAACATGGAACTGTCACACCATCATTTTTAAACGGTCTTTCCGTTATCATATGATCCAATCGAGGCGTGAAACTATCGTAACAAAACACGACAATAACTAACAAGGGAGAAATGAAAAGGGTATGTTCGAATTTTAGGAAAAAATGCATTTAAATATATACTATTAGAAAAATATATTTATTGTGAAATATAGTTAGGATGACTTACAAGTTATAACGTGATCTAAAAACAAACTTTAATTGCTGAAATAATTAATAAAGAAAACCGAATATTAAAGCGAACATCTTATAATAGATACACGCCGGGAAAAATATAAAAATATTAATAAGAAATGTGAAAAATAACGATTTTAGCATTGTGAATTTATTTTCTTGCGGGGTTATTGATTTTAATAATCCTAATTTTTATTAAATGATTGATATTTACACACACTTTTAACTTTAAGTTTATTTTCTTCCAACGATCTAATAACCGAAAGCTAACCATCGTTAGTTTTTTTTTTTTTGATGAAGTGTGGGATAACTTTGAGTCATTTTTCTCCCCCGCTATCGCCCGGCCTCTATCAGGTCTGCTTTTCGGTTTCTAGCCTCCATCATCACTTGAAATCTACCTTCATCGAGTCAAGTGATTCAGATCAGGAGGCGGAGATTTACGTGATTCAAGGAGCAAACGTTTCAGATCGACGAACCTAATAGTTTATTTTAACTTTCTGCTTAATTTTTTTGACCATATAAGTAGTCTACGTAATCAAAAAACTAATAGCGTTAACTCTCAGTTAGTAAGAGATCTGTACTGTAAATATTTATTGAGTTAAGATTAATCTCAACCAGCAAATAAAAGTTGGAGTTATTAAAATTCCAATAACCCTTCTTTTACCTTATCATAGACAAAATTGGATTTAGGTTGATTTAATTTTTAATTTATTTTTACAATATAAAGTTTTGTAGGCTTATAGTTTGGTTAAACTTTTTCAGAAGTAATACGAAGGGTAATTAGAATCCATAAAAAATTCTAAGCCATCAAATACAAACTTATCTAGAGCGTGTTCTATTTTGGGTTTAAATGCTTTTTCAATCACAAAGGAAATCCGGATTGAACTTAGGTCTCTCTCTTTTATAGACATTTTTATTCGTATAGAATTAAATAAATAATAACTATTTAATGCGGTTTATATATTCGTGAAGGATTCAATCCAGCCATATGTTCTCCTGCAACTTCGTCTTCCGCTCATAAGTAAGCTCTTTCTTTCCTTGTTAAATACAACGATAGGTGCTTGAAGCCAAGTGTTAGCCCGTTGTCTAATAGTGGAACTTCGAATGAATGAAGCGAAGTTCTTATAGAATGAACGAAGCGAAGTTCCTTATAGAATGAACGAAGCTATGCGGAGCGAAGAAATAAGTCCTAATTGCTTCACTTCGTTTTACTTCTAAAGTTCATAGCTTCATTCGTTCCCTCTTATAGATCGTTTTCTGTACACCTCTCTCATGCCATGGATTTATATGACCCGGGCTTTCATAGTCGCTGGGGCTAGAGTTGTTATGTTCCATTGACGTGCGTTACGTGCGTGATGTACGAACCAAAACTATTTGAAAAAAAAATATCATCATGTTTGGGCTTAGAATGAGCTTTCAGTTACGACTGCTAACCATAAACCGCAACCACGGTAAGCAACCGCCACCATTCCGGTTATGTCATCATTGCCCCCGGAGTTCACCGAAGCTAAGCACTGAAACAACGACATACCCAACAAAACCATCTGCCAACAACACAACTATATGTTGTAAGAAATCTTAGTCTCCCAGGATAATCCTAGGGAGTATGAGGTTCTTGTTAGGGAAGAATTGGAGCAAGCTCTTGATGTTTCCCATTATAGGACCATCCTTGATAGAGAATATTTTGAACTCGCAGTAGTAGAATGAAAGGGTCTATATAGCTAGTGATCATCGCCATCTGTTGCATTGAAACAACAATATACCTAACGGAGGCAAAAGCTGAGATAAACCTAACACCGGTCTCAGATAAGGTAAGCTTCATTCTCATCGATACAACAACATCATCCGACAATATGCTCAAGACAAATACCATTATGAAAAACCGAATAAAGAACCTTGAAACCAGTGATGGACATCAAACCAATAGCAAGTCTCAAATGTGGTGGTCCTCCTCCTCATCAACATCATCAAGCCTTCATCGTTTCCATTGGTCAACAACAGCTGTCAGAGGTAGTGGTGCACATAAAACCGGTTTCACAACCCGACCCGCCAACCCGACCCGACCCGAAACCGGTTCCAACCCGGAAAACACCCAAACCGGTTCAAACCCGGAAAAAACCACCGGTTCCGGACCGGTTCTGCGTTTTTGGGCCCAAACCGGTTCCAAACCGGTTCCAACTCAACCCGGTTTGAAAACCGGTTCAGAAAACCCGATTCCAAACCGGTTTTGCCCGTTTTTTTTTTTTTGACCGTTTTAAAACGGCTCTATAGCCGTTATATAGCCGTTTGGGACCGTTTTTTCAACATTTTTTGGACCATTTTGCCCTTATATGATAGTATAAATAGGTAGTGGGTGTAATGGTTTAGTCACAACACTCAAAACTTCAAAAACGCTCGAAAACATGCTTAAAAACGCAAAAACGCTCCTCACTCTCAACTTTCTATTCTCTCAATCTATTGAATTATGGCTTCTGAATCTTCGGTTCCAACCGGTGGATCCTCAAGTGCCGCTACCGTTGTTAGAATTCTTTCAACAACGAGAAACCAAGAGATTTGGTGTAATTTCGACTTATGCGAAATGTCGAATGGTCAACAAAAAGCTCGATGCAAGGCTTGTGGTTCGTTTTTCAAGTCGGATTCAAACTCGACTTTGAAAAATCATATGACCAAATGGTGCAAGTCTTTGAAAAGTACACCGAGTCAAGGGCAAACATCAATCGGAAACGATGGTGGTTTATGGAACTTCAACGTAGATATGGTTCGAGATAGAATGGCAAAGTTTGTAATTCAAGAAGGATTGCCGTTCGATCACTTCGACAACCCTCGGTTAACAAAATTGATTCAAGAAACTCTTCAACCACGCTACACTCACGTAAGTCGCACCACTCTTAGACGTGATTGTTTAAATCTTTAGAAACAAGCAAAAAATGATTTAAAGCTTTTATTTGAAAATTTACAAACCGGTGTGAACTTAACTACGACGTTTGGTCCGCCCCACACGGTTTACCGGAATCGTACCTTTGCGTCACGGCCCATTGGATAGATCCAAGTTCGTGGCAAATGATGAAACGTACGATTGCGTTTGAATTATTTGGATATCCGCATACCGGTGAAAATCTTTTTCAAATTTTAGACTATGTAATCAAAACGTATAAATTAGAAAACAAATTTTTTCATGTCATTTGATAACGCCTCGAACAACACATCCGCCGTCGAAAAATTGAAAATAAAATATAAACCGGTTTGTGACGGCGTATTTTTTCATTCACGATGTGTTGCACATATTATAATTTAGTTGTGCAAGATGGTCTTGGCGTTCCTGAAGTGGAAGATTTTAAAACGTCTTTCAAAAACATGTTACGTGACGTTTTTAAAACTAGTAGAAAAGGTATGTTAATTATAGAAAAATGTGTCACGATACGAATTCCATTTGTTTAGGACCAAATTGGGATGTCCCGACTAGATGGAATTCGACTTGGAAAATGTTTAATAGTGCTTTACGTCAAAAAGAAACGCTTCATGTTTTCCACGATGGTCTTGCGATGCGGGGTCGGGTTGTTCCGTTTCCGTTAGAGGGTTGGGAATATATTCAAGAAATAACTCAATTTTTAGAGCTTTTTAAAAACGCAACTACAAAATTGTCGGGGGTTTATATCCGACAAGTTGTCTAACGCTTCATCAAATTTTTTAATGACCCATAAATTAAGTGAATATGAAGAAAGAAACGAAATGTTTCGGCAATGGTACGCCGATGAAAGAAAAATTTAAAAATATTTCATTGACTACCCCCGGTTTTTACGTGTTCCGCCGCACTCGACCCGTGTTTAAATGTTTCGGGGGTAGAAACTTTAATAGATGAGATAACTTATGATTTAGATTTACATGATTATGATCCTTTTTTAATGTTAATACAAAACAAATATTTAATGAAACTTTTAAAAAATTGTTTAATGTTTATGTTGAAAAATATGGTGCAACATCAAACATCCACCGACAATCGAACGTGGAATCGAGTTCGTCGAGCTCAAGTAGAGACCCGATGATTAGTTTATACAACACTTTGAGAAATGAAACAGTAAACGTCAAAGGGGTAACACCCCAAGTAGCGAACTCGGGAGATATATGGGAACCGATTTTTTAGCCACTATGTCTCCCGATGAATTTTTGAAATTTGATATTCTGACATGGTGGAAAGGAAAGGAATCACAATTTCCGGTCCTATCCGCCATGGCACGTGATTTACTAACCGTCCAAGCTTCCACGGTAGCTTCGGAGTCTGCATTTTCTGTTAGTGGCAGGGTTTTATCGATTAGAAGACAAGATTAACTCCAACATCGCTAGAGATGTGTATTTGTTTAAAGGATCACTTAGATGCGGCCGAACGAAGACAACACATATCAAACCTTGAAGAAGAAACACCGATTGAAGAAGAAATACACGAGCACGAGGTACAACCGGACGATCCTCACCGCTATCCGACGAAGAACTCGCTTATGATTTGTCTCAACGCATTGGCACACAAACCGACGAAGACGATTAGATTAGACAAACTTGTATTCGTAATATGTATATTTTGTTTTCTTTGGTTTAATTTTAATGTAATTTTTATTGTTTATTTTTCGTAATATATATATTTTGTTTTCTTTGGTTTAATTGTTTACTTATTAAAATGAAAATAAAAACTTTGAGACAATCGTATATAAAATAAAAAAGAAAATAAAACGCGTACAATCAATCGTATATAATTGTTTGTATAAAACTCGTATTAATTGTTTACAAAATGAAAATAAAAACGCGTCCAATCGTATATAATTAATCTACTCTAATAATTTTTAATTAATCAAAATTTGTAATTAATTTGTATATAATTTAATTAGAAGGTAAAAAAAAAAAAAAAAAAAAAAAAAACCGGGTTTTTCAAACCGTTTTTGGACCCGGCCCGGTTCGGTTCCAACCCGGACCGGTTCCAACCGGGTTGGGTTTTATAGGGTTGAAAACCGGTTCCGACCCGAACCGGTTCTTGGTCAAAAACCGGTTTCCAAAACGTTGACCGAACCCGAACCGGGTCCGACCCGACCCGGGTTCAAAAAAAAACCGGTTTGTGCACCTCTAGTCAGAGGTATCCAGTGATGGCAACTGTGGCCCCGGATAGTTTGGTCTAAAAGAAAAACTCACATGTGCAAATCCAAAAACCCTAAATGGTATCAAAGAGACACATTAGCAAGGGGTAACAATGGTGGTAGCATCCGAGGGGGATCTAGAAAATTTCTTATACGGGGCGGAAATTTTAAGGTTATTTGGCTATAATAATATAATATACTTTCGGTCCGGTTCAGGTCAAATTGAGTCGGATCCGGTCATTACAAAAATATCGTAAATGGTTTTTAAAATCTTGTATTTGCGTATATATCATAGAGCATATTAAAGCAATTACACTCATAAAAATGCTTATATTTGATGTTTAATGCAATTATACTCATAAAATTTTGATATGTAATATGTTTAAAACAATTATACTCATCGTTAAAACGGCTCCCAAACTCTTTAATGCCTATAATGTTTAACATGTTTGAGAACAAAGTCGGGCGGTAAATATAACATTTAATCTACCATGTATTGATACCAATATAAATTTAGCTTGTTTGATCGTAAAAACATTTATCTCGAGTAATTTTTTTCTTTCTACTACCTACTTGATTATTTAAGTGTAAAATTACTAAAATTTACTAAGTTAAGACACCGATTAACGAAAAATATAGTTCGACGGACGTTATTGTAGTTCCACGCCTGACAATGTGTTTGCGACGTTATTGATTTTTCTTCAGTTTTAAAAATTTAAGCAGGGCGATTACATAATTTGTGGGGGGGGGAGGCGGTCGAGATTTTACATACCACAAACACTGTAAAAAAAATTTAGAGTGGGCGGCTGCACCTTTTCGTCAAAGTGTAGGTACGCCACTGCGCATCTCCATTGCCGTCACCCTCGACGTTAGAAGACGACTACCAACTTCATCTTAAATTCAAGGAGGAGGAGATCCGAAATCAGCTCAAACATGTGACGCCACCGTCACTAAGGCGGTGTTTGTTTTTTATCAAACCTCTTCCCCACCTCTTATCTGCGCACACGCAGACGCGGGAAGAGGTTTTGAGTGCGCAGAGTGTTTGTTTTTGGAAGACGTTTCATTAAAAACCGTCTTCCTGAGGTCTGCATGGAGAAGAGTGGACTTATGACTTCTCAACTCTTCTCAACCTCTTCTCCTTGTACCCCCCTTTCAGACTTCATTTGTTCAACCCTCCCCACCACTCCTCTCCTCCCTCGGTCTCCGGCCGCCGCTAACCGCGGTCTCCGGCCGCTGCCCGCACCGCCGCCCTCTAGCCGTCGCCCCTTCATCTCCGGTGGGCCCCCCCCTACCGCGCTACCCCACCGCGCTGCCCTCCCCCTCCGCGATCGTCTCACTTATCGCTGCTCCCACCGGCGCTACCCTCCTCCGGCGCCCTCCTCCGGCGCCCTCCTCCGTCGTAGCCTCTGCGGCCCTCCTCCGGCACAAATTTTGATGTGGGTGTTGGTGAAGTTTATGTTTATACTAGGGTTTTCGAATCTGCGTTGCTTTTGTAAGATGGAAATCATGAGTGAAGTATGAGTAATGGAAACTTTGGGGCCAAAAGGTTGCTTGTGGATTTACATCAGTGAGCACCATTTTAGGTTTAGTATAACGTTAAAGTTGTTTTTAAAGTTTAAAAAAATAAGTTTAGTTTAATTATAAATATTCAGTATTCTGCAGATTTAAAAAACAAAAACAGTCTTTTTTTGCAGAGTGCAGACATTTGGTCCACCTCTTGTGCTGCAGATGTCTGCAGATGTGGTCCGCAGACTGCAGACGTTATCTGCAGACGTTTTCCTGCAGAAAAAACAAACAAACCTAACACAATGAATTAGACCCTATTAACACAAATCTAAGACCTAACCACCATGACCTCCGTTGCTTCCCCACCAACACAAGGGCCAGGGGCGGTGACGCACCGGTGATGAAGGCATTAGAGGAAATAAAGGCCCAAATAAACAAAAGAATCCGGGATCAAACAACAGTGGAGAGGTCAGAACATGCTGTCATCGGCGACAACGCAAGACACCATGTGGCAGAAGAGGAATGGGCCCATGAAGACAAATAAATGATGACAGAAAGAGATCAATTGTACCTTAATCATCAAAGGTGGTACACACAAAAATAACTATTCATACAACCTGAAATATAGAGATAGTATCAAATAGAATATCAATAAATAACAATTATAAAATAAATTAATAAAAACACATAAGATATTAATAGTAATAGTATTAACATATGATATAATAATTATATTAAAACATTGTTCTAATAATAATATTTATTAAATAATACCATGTCATGTTACATTATATTATATTATTTTATGTTATGTTTTAAGTTTTATTATTTTATCATTACTTTTATTTATTTGATAAATAGTTGTTATTTTATTATTGTATTACATACTAGAAATATAACAATGTTGGTTCATCATGTTTTTTTCTATCATTATGTTTTTAGTACATTATTAGAAACATAATGGTATTTAGGAAAACATAATAAGAACGAAAAGAGACAATAATAGTAGGAAAGACATAATGACGAGAAATAATCATATGAGCTAAAACATGTAACTTTGTTTTTTTTATATAATGATGCATGTCTATTGAGGTACCCTATTATATACTATTTTAATAAACGTTTTTTTCTTATATTTGATCTCAACTATTGGTTAATAATTATTTTTTATATTTTAAACTAAAAATATTTATATAAATTCTAACGCAACATATCATATCATATTACATTACATTATTAATATTATATTATATTTTACGAGTATATTAAACGAAAGTGTTTTATTGGTCAATGATGTATCTTATAACAACGTACCAAATATAATACAAACATATTATATGCACTCATTATCTGTCAGTAAACATAGTAAATTAGTTTTTTTAACAGCAAATGTACGACCCTGTTTCGGAGGATAAGTATTATATATCGGGTCCACCTATCCGTTTCCCAGCCAGGAGCGCACCCCCAACCTTTCCGGAGGAAATCATTGCTGAAAAAACCTATTGACTCAACTCTAAACAACAATTTTTCTTGAAATGAGACTTGCATCCATGACCTTCCCTCTATTACATGCCATGAGTACCTCACCTTAGTCCAACTATTCACCTTAATCAGTTGGACTAAGGATCATTATTACCTAGTAAATAGTTGTATAATGTTGTTAATGTTAAACCAACCCCACGTTTGATAAACACGTATTTTATTAAATTAAACTTTTCTTTGTTACTTTTGTACTTTTAGTAAAAAAAACACTTCTCTCTTTCACTTAGTCATACTTTTTATATTTTTAACTCACACAAATAATTATCGATTTAAAAAAAAAATTAGATTTTAATAACACAAACTAGTACTATTATTAAATATTAATCCCAACTAACAAGTTGAGCAATATTAATCCCAATTTTGATTTTTTACTAAAAATAGTCCCAGCCTAACTATTAGTTAACTTCGTTGGTTTTTTATTACGTAACATATGACGTTGCTCATGATGTGAAATATGACAGTCGTTACTACATTATTAAATAAAAAATATAAATATACTACTATTAAGCCCATCGCGTATAGTGGGACATAAAACCATATCAAATAGCATGAATGTCACGCACCGTCAACGAGAATCAACAACGGGAAAGCTCGTATTAAAAAGGAAACAAATTCAAAAAATAAAACAAATGGAAGTGAACGTAAAAACGTTGAACCACACGTCACATGTAAAACGTTAAAAACAATAAGTAAGTCGATCTAGGACCAACACGTTACGACGAGTAGTTAAATGGAAAAAATAAACCATATAATATTGAGCCACAAGTGCACGTTACGACGTATTAACTCTCAAAATTTAGACCATAAATCAAAAAATTTGTAAATATGAATGATTGGGGACTAAAGTTGGAGTGAAAATTATAAGGGTTAAATTATAAAATATCTAAAAATATTGGGTTTTTTAAAATAAAATTTTAAAGGAAAAAAGAATGTACAACCTTTTGTGCATATTGTACAACAATTAATGCATAACACCCAACACTTCAAAACTAGTGACTAAGGACAATTTAGGGTACAACAATTAATTAAATTATATATTACAATCACAATGCACCAACCAAGTTGCTATTAGTATTATATTAATCACTCAATTTTTGCATCTTTTTGTTTACAAGCTACTAAAAATCGACAAAAACATTATGTTAAATATCTATAGAAAATAATCTTTATGAAAAAAATTAAGTAATATATTTATACTAGTAGGAAGCCCGCGCAATGCGGCGGGTGAAAACCTTGTAATTATTTTTACTCGAACCAACCAACAAACTTGCAAGAACACAATGTTGTACATACCTCTAAGTATCATCAATAGATGTCGTATGATTGAGTTATTGTCTATAGTTTTCTGAAAGCTAGTAGAAAGCATCTCATAAATAAATGTGAGTTTTGTATGTGAACTCGTAAGTTTAAAACAAAAATACAAATATTATAAGAATGTTCATAAGTTTGTAGTACACACAAATAATTGAAAACAAATCTATGAATGAAGATAAAGACATGAAGTTGCTTTCAAATTAGTTGCTTCATAAACATAAACCATTCAACGATATCAATATAGACTTGGATCCTAAAACTGCTAACAAAATTCCAATTTTTATAAGGTTTATTGTACTATGCATATGGTAATGAAAATAGATATATACAAGGTGGTTTAATACAAAATTGTTTAGGATTATAAGTGTATTTAAAGAAGATGAAAAAAAATATGAAAGATGCATTGAATATAAAGTCGGTTTGTGAGTTTGAAAGGTCTTCTGTTGCTGCCAAAGCCCTACAGCATGACAATCTTGTTTGATTGATTAGTTAAATAATGCATGAAAAGATTTAAAGGAGAAACAAGTACCGACAGGCTATATCAATATATTTCGGTCTAAGATAGCAACTTGATGCTCCAAAACAACTGGCAGTTGGTTGGTAGCATGTGCTCTCAAAATCAGCTCAGCAGAGTGTAGATTCATCATGGGTGTTACACCCTCATACATACCCGAAACACCTAAAACAACATTTCATTTTATTAGCACCACCACCTGAAAAGTGATAATTATTTAACACTAAATGCTTGATCTACTAACAATCTCCCAAAAATCACTTTATCTAATGTTAGAAATTCAGCTGCACTGTTCTCACAAATGATCAAATAAGCTTCATTAGATTTGGTTAAGAGACCGAAGATAACATTTTAGTGGAATCATTCAACGAATTAAGCGTTAATTGCTTATTAGGACATATAACTTATGGATTATAATGGAACAACAACGACTAATGCATTATCAAATTGAAATATTAATAAACCAACAATGAAGAAACATCAGTCACCATAACTATTAAAAAAGCACATTCGAATGGTAGGTGTTAAATGAGCAAAAGCTTATCATCCTACTTATTCACCCAACTTAATCATTTATTTTACCGATTCAGAAGCAACCTGACCACCATTACCTTTATGACCACTGAATCCACCAACATATACGCATTGACCTTTGAGAGAAGTCAAATAACATTTTCTAAGAAATTTTGAAACCCCAAAAACATAATTAACATGCTATTTCTGAAAAGATATGAGTAAGATCGGCTATTTTGGTTCTATCAAAGACCAAACACACAAATATTACAGTAATTGTAAATGAAACAAATGATTGGATAAAAGCTCACACTTAACCTCATGTTGACTAAGATTAAGTAATGCAGCATGCTAGAACCCTTCTTGCTAGATTTACGTCTTGTGAACTAAAAAATAGATCAAAGATAAATAACATCTTCATTCAACAATTAATGAAAGTAACGACTAATGAGCAACAATGATGAATGTTAACCAAAAATCTCAATCATAAGATAATTTTACTTGCCTTTTACAAGTCTAAATGTCACATTAAGCTTGATAGATGATGTTGCACAATCTACCTAATAAAACCCAAGAAACAAGGCTTAATACTTGGTATAGTTAAATAAAATGCAGTTTTAGCCCTAATAAACCCAAACCAGCAACAAACGTTCACGTAGAAAAAGCTCTGATCAAATTCGTTAAACCGTTTTAGACCCCAAAAAGAGTTATGCTTTCTAGCATGGTTGCAGACCTCTGCGACTTGATAAAGCCCTTGTGTCCTTGCCGAAATTTCTGAAAGTTATCATAACAAAGAAAGAATTAGTACATATATTTTAATCCTTCATTGGACCCAAAAATAATTCATGAAAGTAGGGTGTACAGGTGTAGTCGAGACTTGAGACGAACCAATTCATCAAAGGGCTTGGCAAGCTCGGATCGAGCAGACATTGAATCTATACGCATAACTTAATGTGATTAATATCTTTTTGGAACAAACATAACAATGTTTTTATACAAAGATGTGTTGTTTGCGACTTTTATTTGAGGATTAAATTTAAATTATATCCTGTACAATCAAGCGTGCATGCTTCCCCAACTCAAAATTACAGGCAACACATCTAAGACATAAACTACAATGTCAGTCTCACCCCATCAAAGATACAATGCAGTAGTTGGAAGATTAAATTTAGGGGACTTCTTCATAGTGATTCAAAATCATAACAATATAAATCTCAAGAAAATCAAAGAGTAACAATTATTCCTGATCATATCCTGACATACCCTACAGATTATGTTAACTTGCATTCTTGTTCTTGATTTAAGAAATAAACAACAATGACAGTCTTCAAGAAACAAGTTTCACCCCATATACAGCCCCATCAAAGATACAAATGCAGTAGCTGAAAATAAGATTTAGGGGACTGTTTTCACAGTGATTCAAAATCATAGCACAAATCTCAAGAAAATCAAAAAGTAACAACTATTCGTATCATATATTAACAACCTATTTACCAAGTTCATTAAACTTCAAGGGAATCACTATATTTGGAAATATATAGTGAATATGGTTATGGGTAGGTGGTTTGGAGGATTGATCATATTCTCAGTTAACCTTATGGGTAATTAACTTGCTTTCAAGTTCTTGATTTAAGAACTAAAGTACAATGTCAGTCTTCAAAATCAAGATTCACCCCATCTACAGCCCCATAAAAGATACAAATTCAGTAGTTGAAGATAAGATTTAGAGGACACTTCTCAAGTGATTCAGAATCACAACACCATAAATCTCAAGAAAAAGACAGAGCAACTAACATTCCTATAACATATTAACATATTCAAGAACCCATTCACCAAGTTCACTAAATTTTCAAGAAATTTAAAGTTACCAATACACAATCAAGATTCAAGAACCCAATTACCAAATTCACTGTATTTTCCCAAATCAAAATTAAGGGAAAAAGTTAAACTGCGTTAAACATACAACAACAACTTCAAATCGTACATACCGGATTCATCAGAATCAAGATTCTCAAAGTGATTCAGAGAAACATAACACAATAAATCTCAAGAAAAACACAGAGCAACTAATATTCCTATAACATATTCAAGAACCCATTCACCAAGTTCACTAATTTTCAAGCGAATTTAAAGTTACCACTACACAATCAAGATTCAAGAACACAATTACCAAATTCACTGTACTTCCCAAATCAACTTAAGGGTGTAAAACCTAGATACATTTCGTAACTAAATTTGGGGAAAAAGTTAAAAATGCGTTAAACATTCAAAAACAACTTCAAATCGAACATACCGGATTCATCTGAATCAAGATTCTCACGATCTCTTGCCTTCAAATTCAACAACGGAAGAAACGAAACACCCACGAACAGAGTCGCTCTTCTCTGGCGGAAAATGACGTCGTTAGGGTCGTGGTGTTGCACACAAGCGTACACCCTTCTTCTTCTACTGAAACCATGGGGTTTTTCATGGTGAGAGTAGAAGAACAGGGGTTGTGAAGATAATGAAATTGAAGGTAAAAGAGAGTGACGATATGGTGAATGTATGGGGGTGAGATAGCCATTGCAAACCCCATCATCGTATGAGTGATGATATGGTGAATGTTCCGACAAAAAGGTCATCTGTTCATTGCCAGAGAGAGTGACCGACGCCGGCGAGCTTCTCCACCGTCTCGGTCGCCGGCGAGCTTCTCCACCGTCTCGGTCGCCGGCGAGCTTCTCCACCGTCTCGGTCGCCGGCAAGCTTCTCCATCGTCTCCACCGGCGAGCCAACATAGATCAAAGGGTTTTGGTTGTTGGGTGTGGGAATTTGGTGAAAGGGAGCTGTTGCTTCTCCACTGATTTGAAATGAGTGAGGTTAAGGGTCGGGAATTTGAATTTTGTAGAATGGAAAAAGATCTCAAAGCTTAAAAACTTGTACATTGTGTTTCAAGAGTTGTAAAACTCTTAAATTTAAGAGTTTTTGGTGAAATGACCATCTTGCCCTGCTCAAATGCTTATAATATAGTATAGATTATAGTTATAACTAATACGTCATATCACGAGTCAAGTTATGTGATACGTCATAAAATATATCCTTTCTTTTTATTAATTTTAATTTTTTTTCTTTCATATTATATTATATTAAATACCAAGGTCGGTGTTGTGAGTGTGAAATACTGTAGCTCAGAGTACAAATAATTATGCCTTGGGTACAACTCCTCTTCCTTCTCTATCTTTGACTGCAACCATTCCCTGTCGACCATCAAACCCCCAAATCACCTTCAACACCTCCGACCGCAACACCATCCCTGTCAACCACAACCCACCATTCCATCATCGCACCGAACCCACCATCCACCACAACCATCTCTATTGAGTCACACCATCACCACCGACGAAAGCCACATCATCGTCTTCGACCCTCGCCGCAACTCAATCCCCTGTCGAATTCGAACATCCAAAGCGATCTGCGACACATCAATCAACACCCCCAATCAACAACAAATCAACCGCAACCACCATCGACGCCGTTGTTCTCCACATCTCCGGTGGCGTACACGGCGTCTCCGCCTACCTCCGGTGGTGATTACACACTAAATCATGGATTCCACACTCACCATCAGTTGGGGGCAATGGTTTCTTCCTCCTGCCACCATTTAGAATCATTCCACCACCCGCCCACCGCGTCCACATCATCATCTCCCACCACCCTTGCCTGCTATGGGAACAATGGATTCAACACCTCAGCTTAGGTTAACGCTTGGGAGACAGTCATCAATGGCGCCGGAGCGGGTTTCGGGGTCCGATTCGGAAGACGAGGAGGTTGATGGGTCGGATCTGATTGATCCTAGGGTTAGGTTAATGTTTGCGTGGATTACTATTCATCGCCCAACAACACCAATGATCTCCGCCTACACCACCGCTACCGCCACCGTCTTCCGACCACCACCACCAAAATCCCCTTTCTTCACCAAATCGGTTAGTGGATTACTAATGAGTTTGAATGCTCTGAGGTTGGTGAATTCGTTTGGTGAATAAAGTTCATTTATATGTTTTGTTTCAAACATTCTCGGCTTTCTTCCAGGTTTAAAGATTTTGCATATGATTGGGTTTCATTGATAAATTTTTGGTAGTTGTTATGATTCCTTTAAGATGCGCTTAAAACAAAAACATATTACATTCATCTGTTAAAAGTTGATCATTGTAATGTCTATATAGTATACATACCTAAATTTATTGTTATCTTTATGTTTTCAAAAGGGATCCATGAGGGAGAAGGCTTTGGTGGATATCATTGGTCATTTTGTAGCATCCTGCCTCATGAGTTTGTTGGAAACAGTAGGCATTTTCTGTTATTGGCTGACTTTCGTTTCATTGATCATTCTTGCTTAAAGGTATCTATTTAGTCTCCATAAATTTGCATCATTGTTTCATGAATGTTTACGTGTTGGATCTAGATTGTATAGGACTAGATCATTTTTGTATAAGCTTAGTACTTGTATCAAGTCTTGTAAATAACACTTGTAATAGTCAATATATATATATATATGTGCTTTGAATTTATAGGTTAACCCCTTTATATATGTGTGTTGATTTGTGACTTGATAGGAGAAACAATGTACTTGGATGGATTTCCTGAAATTGACCAAGTGTAGGAAACATCTACGGATGAAAATTATTGTTAATCCGTAGATATGTTTCTTACAAGACAAAATGACCAAGTTCATGTTCCTGCGGATGATCAAGTACCGTGAAGTGAAGACTCCTACGGAAGAAGGATTTCCTACGGAAGAACAACTCTGCTACGGAAGACCAACATCTACGGAAGAACAAAAGTTCTGCGGACGACAAGACACCTGCGGAAGAACATTATACTTGTGGGATTGCAACTATCAAGAAGTCAAACAAGTCAACTCAATCAATAACAAATCCCGAGAGATCCGGTGTTTCCTTAGCCGACTCAAATCATCTATAAATATGAGTCCTAGGTTTCACATCTCGGAGAACACAATCAATCAATATTACGGCTGTCGAGTTCATCATTGTGCAACCCTAACCGCCGTCACATCAACATCAAACATTATTCGATACACTGAATTCGATTGTTCATAGTCATTCATTATTATTCTTTTGTAATCATTACATTATAGTTAATGAAATACGTTTGAATAATTATTGATTTCGCATTTATTGTGTTTCTGTGGTTGTGTTCATCATTAATCATCAAACCAATTAAACGTCAATTAGTGATAATTCCGCGATCATTAAATTGATTTATTTTAATACTGATAATTCCTGAATCGCGATCCTTGGATTCACAGGTGGTATCAGAGCATTGGTGCTCATTGATTTAGATCAATTGATCTATCAGTATTAAAATTGTTTAATTGATTTTCAAACAATTAAATCAACGACTTGTCATTCAGCAAGCACTGTCTCATTGCTTGTTTGACTTAGATCTATATTCAAATCAATTGAATATTAGATCTGCGTCTTTGATAGATTTATCAATTTTAGCATTTAAGTTTTGATTAATTCTTTTGCATTAAACATGAGTACTTTTGGTGGAGGATCTTATCAACCGCCAAAGTTGGAAACCAAAGCTGATTTTAAATCCTGGAAGATCAAGTTCAGGAATCATGTGAACTACACAGATTCTGACTTGTGGGAGTCCATCACTCAAGGTCCTTATATTCCACCCACTCTTGGGTCGGATTATAATGACAAGAACTAGCCAATCAGCACTAAAGACCTGCCACCTGATGATGTCAAGAAGGTCAAAGTCGATATTAAAGCATACAGCTTGCTTAGTATGGCTTTGCCAGAAGAAATCTTGATCAGGTGTGAAAACTACAAGACAGCAAATTCCCTGTGGAAGATACTCCACACTCTCTGTGAAGGGAGTGATGAGATCCGAAGCATAAGGAAAGACACCCTTAGATCACAATATGAAACTTTTCATCATATTGAGGGTGAGTCAATTCCTCAGCAACTCCATAGATTTATGCAACTTGTTACTGAGATGAACATCTTGGAGTTAAAATATACAACTGAGGAACTGAACAAGAAGATGCTCCACACTTTGCCTGAAAGTTGGAAGCAAACAGTCTCCATGTTCAAGAACACCATAGATCTTAAGACAACTGGTCTAGATACATTGGTTGCTAAGGTAGAAGCACTTGAACTGGATGAACAATCAAGAAACAAGAGTGTGAGAACTCATGTCTCACCTTATCACTTCAAGGAAACCAAGAATGCTGGAAGTGCATTTATCTCTAATATTGAAGGTGATAACTCTTGTACTTTAAGTGATGATGAAGAGGAAGTAAGTTTTTATACATCCAAACCCACTAAGAAATCATCTCAAAGTAAAACTCAAAAAGAAAAAGGAAAATCTGCAGAGAAAAGAGAGACATCAGCAACAGCAAACTCAGAACCAATAACTGTGATATTGGATTCTGAAGAACAAAAAGCAGCCTTTGCAGCTTTTAGTTCTAGCTTTCAAGCATATCTTGGAAGTTCACTTACATCAGCAAACATCTGTCAGCAAGATTTGGAGGAACTCCCTCCTGATGTAGTAGAAGAGATGGATCTACAATGGCAGATGGCAATGATTGCTTACAGAGCTAAGCAATATCTGCGGAGAAATAAAAATCTGGCAGCAGCAAGTAAAACATCAAAGATTGGTGTTGATAAATCAAAAGTCAGATGCTTCAAGTGCAATCTCTATGGTCACTTCTCTAGAGAATGCAACCAACAATCATCTCCGCAGTATCAGCATCAGCAGCAACAACATCAGCAGCAACAAAATCAGCAACAACAACATCAGAATCAGCAATCAAACTCTCTAAGATCTCTACAAAGACCTCAGCTAACATCCCCACCAGCCACAAATACATCAGCAGGACCAAGCAACTCTAAGGAGACAGGGCTGATCATACTTCAGGATGGAACATGTGACTGGAGTTTGTATGAGAAGGAAGTAATAGAGGAGAATCAAGCATTGATGGCACATATGGAAAACAAAGTTCCTCCTATGGCCAGAGAGGTAAAAAACAGGTTATGTTCATCAACATGTGTTGAGGAAGTTGAACGATATAGAGTCCATGCTCAACAATTGGCTGATAAAGTAAAGGAAACTATAACTTTGAATGAATCACACTTAAGAGAACAAAAATTATATCAAATCAAAATAAGTTCTTTACAAAAAGATTTAGAAAAATATGTTTCTGAAAATTACAGCCTAAAAGCCCAAGTTGAGCATCTGACCACTTCCTTAACAAAATCCATGGCTGATCATGCATCAACTGAAGTGAAACTTCAGAAGTTTCAATTATCATCTCAACAATATGAGAAGTTGTTAAACTCTCATATTGAATCAAAGAACAGGTCCGGGTTGGGTTATAATGCTGTTGCACCACCTATTAATGATAACTACACACCTTTACCTGAAACAATGACTAACAATTTGTCAAAACATTTTGTGCAAAGCACCAAAATTGACATAAACAACAGTCATGGAGCTGAGATAAGTGAAACTGAATCTACGGAATCTGAATCACTTAAACATAATGAATCAGATTTTGATAAGTATGATGACTTGGATGATTCTGATGAACATGATACTGATCAACTGAACATTGGTAAGAATGTTCAAGTTGAAACTGGTCTTCCGCGGGTACTTGAAGAATCAAAGCTATAGTATCCTCCAAAGCAACGGAACATGCTGAAGACTATCTGCAAGAGGATTGCTGAATTGAATGAAGGACTTCAAGAACTGAACCTTCACAAAGTTGATAGCTGCGGATCAAGTGCTGAGATACCTTTGTCTTCAGAGAAAGGTAAGAAACAACAAACTTCAAAAAAGCAAAAGAAAATTCAAGTGTTGAAGATCAGCGGAAAAAGAAATCTGAAGAATCCGTAGAACATCTGCGGAAAGCAAAAGTTACCAAGTCCGTAGATCTTCTGCGGAAGACAAAAATTACTGAATCCGCAGAAAAGTAACGGAAGAGAGAAACTGATTCTGCGGACGAGATAAAAAGAGAGACCAACAAACATGCACAGAAAAAGGTGAATATCAAGCAACAAATGGCAGCCAAAGGCAAACAAGCAACAGCTGATGATGCTCCAAACAAAAACAAGAAGAAATCAACTGATGCTTCAGCAAGTGAGAAAAAGAACAGTAAAAAGAAGGATGAATCTGAAGAAAGTTAGAAAAATATTGTAAATGGTGTGATATGAAGAATCACAATACTGATGAATGCTATTTCAGCAGCTATTGTTCCATTTGCAATATGAACAATCACATGACTGCTGATTGTTACTTCAACAAACACTGTGCCATATGTGATAAAAATAATCATTCAACTCAGGAATGTTATTTTAATAAGAAGAACAAGAAAAAGAGCAAAAAGAAGTCTCAAGATACATCATCCGAATCAGATTCTCAATCATCAGTAAGTAACAAAGAGACAAAGATTCAAAAAGATAAACAAAAGTCAAAGAAAGGATCATCTATTGAGAACAAGACTTCGAAGAAGAAAACACCAACACAGGCTAAGACACCTCACAAAAAGGTGGATTTGTCTGATAAACAGACTGAAGAAGTGGATGGTTTCTTTGACAACTTTGCAAAAGGAACTCCTGTGTCTCAATTAAAGCTGAAAGATGAAGAAACTTTCAAAACTACAGGATCCTCTCCAAAGTTAAAATACCAACCAAAACAAGTCACTTTGAAGAAAGACTCATCTTCAACAGAATCATCCTCACCACCATCAAATCAAAAAGAAACAACTAATACTGAAACTTCAAGACTAATTCATGAAGGAGTAACTATTGTTGACACATCTGGCAAATCCAAGACAATTAAGCCTTGGATTGTCAATTCTAACTAATTTCTTTTGTGTGCAGGAACAATCATGGAGAGCTGACAACAAGTGGTATGTTGACAGTGGTTGTTCCAGACATATGACAGGGAACTGTGCACTTCTCCATGACTTCAAACATAAACATGCCTCTTATGTGGCATTTGGGGGGATAAGAAGGGAGGTAAAATTGTTGGTGAGGGAATGGTAACTAATGGTGTGTTAACATTTGAAAAATAAATTACTGTGAAAATTTACAGTATAATTTACTTAGTGTTTCCCAAATTTGTGATCAAAATTATTTAACACTATTTGATAACACTAACTGTTACATTCTTAAGCCAAGTTTTATAGTTCCAGCAGACTGGATCCTTCTCAAAGCATCAAGAAAAGGCAACACATATATCTTGGATATGAACAACACAACACTCACTAATCATGAGACATGCCTGCTATCTAAATCTTCAGAAGATGAATCTCAACTGTGGCATAGAAGGCTTGTCTATTCCAACATGAAGAACATGAATAAATTGGTGAAAAATGACTTAGTCATTGGATTACCAAAGAAAGAATTTCACTGTTCTAATCATTGTTCTTCATGTTATAAAGGAAAACAACACCGAGTGTCTCATAAATCCAAAATAATTAACACTAACACTACACCACTAAATTGCTTCACATGGACCTCTTTGGTCCAACCAATGTGCTGAGCATTGGAAAAAGACAATATTGTTTGGTGATAGTAGATGATTTCACTAGATTCACATGGGTCTTCTTTTTAAAACATAAGAGTGAAACATCTGAAACATTAATGGACTTTGTGATCATGATTGAGAATCAACTTGATTTAAAAGTTAAAATTTTTAGGAGTGATAATGGAACTGAGTTTGTTAATGCTGATCTGGATTCTTTTTGCAGGAATAAAGGAATAGCAAGACAATTCAGTGCTCCAAGAACTCCACAACAAAATGGAGTGGCTGAAAGGAGAAATAGAACACTCATAGAAGCAGCCAGAACAATGCTAGCTGATTCTCAGTTGCCCATTACTTTCTGGGCAGAAGCTGTGAATACAGCTTGCAATGTTCAAAATAGAACTTTGATAGTCAAAGAACATAATAAAACACCTTATGAACTCTTATTTAAAAGGAAACCTTTTATAGGATATCTTAGAGCTTTTGGGTGTCATGTGTCTGTTTTGAATACTAAAGAACAATTGGGAAAATTTTCTGAAAAAGCCTATGATGGTTTCTTTGTTGGATATTCATCCACTTCTAAATCATATAGGGTCTATATCCCAGAACATAACATAGTTGAAGAGACTCCCAATGTTTCTTTTGATGAATCCATGTTTACTACTAATGTAAAAGGATCATCTTGGTTATTTGATATAGATGCATTAACAGAACCATTTAACACTGGTTATCTGATCAATGCAGGTGCTGCGGATACATGCTATCCATTTGTGCCTCCAAGGTTGAATGAAGTGCCCCTGACAGCTGACCCACCAAGGGTACAACTTTCAACTGCACCTCAGCAAGAATCAAGTCAGCAGCATGAAGTTACATCCGTAAATACATCCGCAGATGCATCAGCATCCGCCGATGTAAGTCCTGCCTCAGCTGCTGAACTAAGGGATAAAGAGGAGGGGTTAAATCAACAAACCATGCCTGCAACACAACAATGTTCATCCGTGGATGGTAATGCATCTTCTACGGAAGTACATCATGCGTCCGTAGATGCTGCAGTTACTCCTGCGGAAGAATAAAATACTGCTTCCGTAGAACCTCCTGCGGAAGAACAAAATGCTACTTTCGTAGAACTTCCTGCGGAAGAAGACAACCCAGCAGCAACTCATACACAAGCTGATCAAAATGAACATGAGCCTTTTGATTATTTCATAGAATCAACTTCTCAGCTGACTCCATCTGCTTCAATGGGTTTCTCAAACTTGGAATCCACAGTTCCAGTTGATGTTGTCTCAACAAGCAGAATCCACAAGGCTCATCCAACAGACAATATCATTGGAGATCTGAATACAAGAACTACAAGGAACAAAGGAGGTCTGGCAAACATTTGTTTGTTCACCTGCTTCTTGTCCCAAACAGTTCCTGCAAACATTACAGATGCACTAAAAGACAACAGCTGGATTGAGGCTATGCAAGAAGAGCTACAACAATTCAGAAAACAAAAAATGTGGACTCTTGTAGACTTGCCTACGGGTCAACACCCAATTGGAACAAGGTGGCTATTCAAAAACAAGCTGGATGACAGAGGTATCATCGTGAGAAACAAGGCTAGGCTCATTGCTCAAGGCTATACCCAGGAAGAGGGAATAGACTATGATGAAGTCTTTGCACCAGTTGCAAGGATTGAAGCTATAAGGGTTTTCCTAGCCTATGCCTCCTTCAAGAAGTTCACAGTCTATCAAATGGATGTGAAATGTGCTTTCCTCTATGGGAAAATTGATGAAGAAGTCTATGTTGCTCAACCCCCTGGATTTAAAGACCCTGATTATCCACATAGAGTATACAAGCTTGATAAAGCTTTGTATGGTCTTCATCAAGCACCCAGAAAGTGATATGACACACTATCATCCTTCCTGCTGAAGAATGGCTACAAGAGAGGAACAATTGATCAGACACTCTTCCTGAAACATGAACATCAAGATCTTTTGGTGGTTCAAATATATGTTGATGACATAATATTTGGATCAACAAACAAGAAGCTGTGCCAAAGCTTTGAAGACTTAATGAAATCTGAATTTCAGATGAGCTCCATGGGAGAATGACATTCTTCCTTGGCTTACAAGTTCATCAGAAACCAGATGACATTTTCATCAATCAAGAAAAGTACATTCATCAAATTTTGAAGAAGTACAATCTTGCTGATTCCACTTCATCCAAGACACCAGCATCAACAATAGACAAGATTGTGCCTGACCCTGCTGGAAAATCCGTAGATCAAATATTGTATAGATCAATGATCGGTTCTTTAATGTACTTAACTGCCAGTAGACCTGACATTATGTTTGCTGTTTGTGTTTGTGCCAGGTATCAATCAGACCCAAAGGAGTCACATCTGAATGCTGTAAAGAGGATTTTCAGATACCTGAAAGGCAAACCTGCATTGGGACTTTGGTATCCCAAAGATGGAGATTTTAGTCTCTACTCCTATTCAGATAGTGACTATGGAGGGTGCAATAACAACAGAAAATCCACAACTGGTGGATGTCAGTTTTTAGGACCACGACTTGTTTCATGGCAGTGCAAGAAGCAAACAAATGTATCTGTATCCACTGCTGAAGCAGAGTACATAGCTGCTTCAGCAGGTTGCTCTCAAGTACTTTGGTTGCAGAACCAATTACTTGATTATGGTTATAATTTCCTTCATACACCAATTCATATTGATAACTCAGCTGCTATGTTTATAACTGCTAACCCAGTTTAACATAGTAAAACAAAACATATTGAAATCAGATACCATTTTCTGAGAGATTGCTCTGAAAAGGGTCTAATCAAGTTAGTCAAAGTAGACACAACCAATTAGCTTGCTGATTTGTTCACTAAAGCATTTGATTCTGTTAGATTTAATTTTCTGATAGAATCTTTGGGGATGATTAACTTAGAATAAATCAACAAAAGCATATGACTGACTTTGTGCAGAGTAATCATTAAGGATAACTTAAGTGTCTGATAGAACATCTATACATGCATTATATTTGGGAAATGATAGTAGACTATACTTGGTTTATTAAACAAAAACTCAATCTGACTTATATCATACTGATATGTGAGTAGGTTCATCTTGAGTGGAAACAAAGCTAAGAGCATGCCAAACTAAAAGCATCAGGTAACTGTCTGTGAGGATTCCATTTGAGAATCAGGAAGGTATGTTCTTTCCTGATATGATCAAATCACTTACACAAGCACACTATGTAAAATACTTTATAATCTTCTATCTTCGCAAAGTCATATTCCCTCTGTTTTGTGTGAACAAAGACCTAGGAATGTGATTAATAAGTGTGATCTTCATTCTCCCTCTGTTTTGTGTAAACAAAGACCTGGGTTAAAGTTCACCTCTGTTTTACGAAAGTAAAGACCTGGTGACTATGAAGATCATATTTCAGCTCTAAAAAGGAATCACTTGTGATCCATTGTACATCAAGTCAAAGAGCTTCAACATCTAAGCATTCATGAGACTGTAATATGTCTCAAGATAGAACTTATAACTTAATGTACATAGTCATTAAGTGTGGAATGTAGTGATTTGCCTCACCTACGGAAGACATACTCTAATGATAATTGAATGTGGGACTCATGATTGCTACTGATTAACAAACTTTACAACATGATAAATAGCATGCCTAGTTGATACAATACTCATGTTTGAATTTACGTGGATCTATATACTTGCAATCAGGTATGTATTGAATCAACTAATCAACATCAGCAGAAGCCAAGTTATAGTATGATCCATCTATATATATATGCATGCATGTAACTGTTTAAGTCAGATGTTTAATTGTTATCTCAACTGACTTTCTCTTATTTAGACTGTCATATGCCTGTCATGCCTGTTTACAACTTAAATTTATGATAAATGTAACAGTCTCACATTAATCACAAATTTAGGGGGAGTAGTTCATGCATGAAAACCAATAAAAGCTGATAAGTGATTTGAACTACTTTGAAGGAATTGGAACTTGAGCACTAACTTGAATGCAGGATACAGGAAACTTGCTTTCCTGTACTTACTTGCCATGCAAATAAAGTCAACAATGTCCAACATCAACATTTGATTCTACTCAGTAGATATCATACATTTAAAGTATTAAAACTTTTATGTTCCGCAGAAGTTTCAGTAATACCTCTCATCCGTAGAAGTATTATGTGATTTCTGATTCAGCAGCAAAACAAATGCATTGAACTTTTACATCCACAGATGTTAAGGCATCCGCAGATGTAAGGTTCCGCAGATGTTGACATCAGCAGATGTAAGGTTCCGCAGATGTTGACATCCGCAGATGTCAAGGTTCCGCAGATGTTCTGCGTAAGAAGTAATGCATTCTAAACAAACTTGGTATGCGGATAGGAATGAATGGGAGTGGGCCCAACATAATTAATAAAAGAACATAATTAATAAAAGAAATTAATATGTTCGACTACAAATAAGGTTTCTGATATTTTTACAGAGCACTTTTTCACTTTTAACCTAGAAAATCGCCCATTTTCCCTCTTTTTCAAAATTTCAAAATATCCGTTCCAAGAACACATTATCAACATTATCCAGTAATCAATTACTGTTACTGCGAAGGTAAATCATGTCTTAAACATCAGTACGAAACTGATTAATCGGTTATTGCCATTAAAACGATTCAACTGCATGTTTTCTAACTTGATTTTCTTTACAGATGGATAATAGATTCGCTAAAGAACATAATGTGTGCGCGTTCTTAAACGCTGATGATCCTGCGGCGGAAGGATGTCGAGATATCATAAGATATCTCCGACGATCAAGGCTCTTCTACGCCTTGACGGCTGAGCCTGTGATCCATCAGGCGCACATAATTGATTTCTGGAACTCAGCATGAGTTGAAGAACAAGGTGATGAGGAAGTGATTGTGGATGAGATTCGAAACAAACGTCTACGAATCACTGAAAGCACCTTACGAAGATGCTTGGAACTGGGTGATAGAGAGATAGGTCACCCCGATGTATTCAAGAATGAATACATTGAGAAAATATTCAACCTGATGGGGTATGATGGTGATTACGAGAAAGGGGAAATCAAAAAGGGTAGGCTGTGCAAACCATACCGATTCTTATGCCACATCTACCTGAAATGCATGTCAAACAGGAAGTCGGGACTCGACAGATTCTCTAGGCACATATCATCTGGGATCATTGGGATATTCGAGGGGAGAATTTATAACTACGCCAAATTCATCTTCAATTGTCTGAGTGAACAAGTCAAACTGCAGAAGAATGACAAGATGTACATGTTCCCGAGATTCCTACAACTGGTGATCAACACAGAACTACCAAGGGTGGACAGAGTTGGCGATGTGTTTGTTCAAGCACACTTGAGCAAATCTGTGATAAACAAGCTTAGTGGAAAGTACCAGGGTCAAGATATGCCAATGTTCGCACATGTATTAGATCCCCAAGCAGACCTTCCACAAGAGTTGGCTTGGGCTGATGAAGCAGAATCATCTACTGATTCTGCACAAGCATCTCACTCACCACTCCAAACTCCACCACACCAACACCACTCACCAACCCAAACTCCACCACTCCAACATCAAACACCTACCCAAACACCACCTCAACAATCACAATCACCAATAAGCTTGAACACACAACCAATCTCCCCAATTCATCAACATCAATCACCTTTACTAATATCCTCATCATCCAACAAATACACTCAGTCGATATCTCCAGCCCAACATCAATCACCATCAGCTTCTCAGTCATCATCCCACCACACTCAACCTCTCTCTCCACTAAACATTCAATCCCCTGTACTACCACCACCAGAATCTCCAAAACATGCATCACCGGAAAGTACTGGCACTGAACCATTTGAGATAAATGAGTCTGTACACTCTGTACACTCAGGAGACACAGAGATATTATCTCAAGCCAGTACTGTTCCTTTATCACCCACACACACAGAAGAACAAGCTGCATCAGCACATACTGAGCCCATATCTTCATTGAAAGATGAACAAATTGCTGATGAGCACGGGGAAGTACAAGGATCTGCTGAGGATGTCATTGCATACCATGAAGATGATTTAAGTGACAAAGACATTCCTATCAGCAAAAGCTTTTTGGTTGCTGAGTATAACAAGTTAGTACTCCAATCAAATAAGCAAAAAGAAAGAATTCAAGAGCTGAAAGGTGTAATCAAAGAAAAGGATGAAGAGCTGATGAAGAAAGATGCTAGACTAAAAAGGCTGAGAGAAGATGCTCTAAGCAACAATGAAGTTATTGATGCATTGTTGGACAGAGAAAAAGAGTTGGAGGCTTCTTTAAAGACTGAGCAAAATGATAAAGCTGAACTGATCAAACAGAAAGATGCAGAAATAGAAGAGCTGAAAAAGAAGATATCTGCTCTAAAAACAAAAGAAGCTCCAAGTTCTGAGCAACCAAAACAGACGGGTGAAGCTGCTAAGCAAATGATTTCATACACCCGGAAAAGAAAATACTTTGGAGCAACTCAAAAGAAACATGAAGATGAAAGCTCTCCAAAGAAACCAAAACTTCCATCCCCTGCACCTACACCTTCAGTAGATGTGTCTACTGTGAAGGTACCATCCGGAGATGATGATGACAGTGAGAAAGAGTGGGAGGAACTGACAAGAATGGAGTCCCCCACTGGTGAAAAGGGTGGAAAGGCCGATGACCTTCTAACAACAGCAGATATTATGGAAGAGAGGCCTGATTCTAGCATGTTTATGACCCTCATCAACCATGGTTTTCCATATGACATGGTTGAGAGGATGAACACTTCTGAAATGAAGAATGCTCTGAAAGAGTTTGAGTTTGCAAGGTTCATAATCCCAAACTATGATTATGAAGCCTTTACAACCTTTCAGTCATTGGAGAAGATAAAGAAGGATCTGGGCCACTGTGACACAGCCAAGCTTACCAAGTACAATATGACTTGCTGGTAACAGGGCCACAACTACAAACCTCATGAGCTTAAGGGTAGAACCACTGGAGAACTTCGAAGGATGATGGAGCATGTAATGAAGGTGGAATTAGAAACTGGTGTGAAGTTCAGAACCACTGCTCCACATCCAAAAGAACAACCAAGTAAACTTGCTGCTGATCCAATAACAGTTGAACCAAAAGATCAGCACAAGGAAAAAGAAACACTGATCAGAGAGCCAAGGGCAGTGATCCCCGGAAAAGTATGGCCTCTGGGAACAACTGTTCGAGAGATTACCGAGAAGAAATCAACTCTCATACAGCTGTATGATCATATCACAACTCCCAGTTCTGTGGAAGACCACAAGATTATGGCCTGGAAATATGATCCAGACTGGGATTGTGCAATAATCAAGAGGATATCTGGAAGGATTCAATACTTCCATGATGTGGAAGACATGCTCAGCCTTCCGGAGCAAGATATCAGGGATCTACAGAGCTTCCAATGTTCAACTACCCAATCCATCTCAGGGGGAGAGACTTCTCTGTAGCTGTAAATGGTATGAAGACCAGTTTTACTGATGATGTGCTCATGCAAGCAAAGAGAAATGATAAGGAGCACAAAAGAATGAAACAAAATCAGAAAAGAAAAACAGCTGAAGTCTCATCCCTTGTAGATGATGATTTGCTAAAAAGAGTGGGATGTACCAGAAGCTCACACACCATCAAAAGCATCACTGGAAATCAATTCACTTGTCCTATCTCAGAATGGGGATACGTTGAAAAGAATAAAGAGATGGTGTTGCTGAGAAATGTTGATGGGAAGAAGGGAGAAAAAATAAGAATCTTTGATCCAATAGAGCTAAAGATGCTGTATCCCAGCTACACATCATACCTTCATGATAAATTCTTCCCAAAGCTAACAGATGAAAAAGCCCAGAATGATCTCTGCTTGTATGTGCATATGATTCAAGTGATAGATAAACTGCATGTAAAGGCTCACAAGAGAAGGAAGCATGAGGCTGGGCTACTAAAAGGAACAATAATAGCTGAAGTGTCTGAGCTCAGAATATCTGAAGAAGATGAATTAGAAATTGTGCATAATGATAGTGTAGTGGAAACACTCACTACAGAAGAAGATGTCTTGGGACTCAGTTATGACACGCTGAAGAAGATCAGCAGGATGCAGATAAAGTACAAATACGATGATCAGAAAACTGCTGTATCTTTCTTCTACAATAAAATGATAGCAAGTGTCAAGGAGCTAGCTGTTTTGAAAGACTGATTACAAGGAGCTAAGCCTAAGGGGGAGTATTGTTGGATCTAGATTGTATAGGACTAGATCATTTTTGTATAGGCTTAGTACTTGTATCAAGTCTTGTAAATAACACTTGTAATAGTCAATATATATATATATATGTGCTTTGAATTTATAGGTTAACCCCTTTATATATGTGTGTTGATTTGTGACTTGACAGGAGAAACAATGTACTTGGATGGATTTCTTGAAATTGACCAAGTGTAGGAAACATCTACGGATGAACATTATTGTTAATCCGTAGATATGTTTCTTACAAGACAAAATGACCAAGTTCATGTTTCTGCGGATGATCAAGTACCGTGAAGTGAAGACTCCTACGGAAGAAGGATTTCCTACGGAAGAACAACTCTGCTACGGAAGACCAAACATCTACGGAAGAACAAAAGTTCTGCGGACGACAAGACACCTGCGGAAGAACATTATACTTGTGGGATTGCAACTATCAAGAAGTCAAACAAGTCAACTCAATCAATAACAAATCCCGAGAGATCCGGTGTTTCCTTAGCCGACTCAAATCATCTATAAATATGAGTCCTAGGTTTCACATCTCGGGGAACACAATCAATCAATATTACGGCTGTCAAGTTACATCATTGTGCAACCCTAACCGCCATCACATCAACATCAAACATTATTCGATACACTGAATTCGATTGTTCATAGTCATTCATTATTATTCTTTTGTAATCATTACATTATAGTTAATGAAATACGTTTGAATAATTATTGATTTCGCATTTATTGTGTTTCTGTGGTTGTGTTCATCATTAATCATCAACCAATTAAACGTCAATTAGTGATAATTCCGCGATCATTAAATTGATTTATTTTAATACTGATAATTCCTGAATCGCGATCCTTGGATTCACATTACCTCCCATACTGAAGGGGCCAGGTCTGTAAAGGTTTAGCATCTCATGTCATCAGTATATAACTTCATCTTTCATTTTGTTTAATTAACTTAATGCATGGAGAAAGTAATGAATCTCGACTTGATACGAAGGGATCGCTCAAATCAATACTTTATGATAGTCTTGACTGATTACCCAACACGAGGTTCTTAAAAACCCATGGAGAATTTTATTTTTCATTTTACTTTATATGCAATTAACCTCAAAAGCTAGAGCAAGTTAACATGCTTGATTTCAATCCACCTGATACCCAACTGTTGGAGCACTTAAAGCCCCATGGAAAAATAATTTAGTGGCATTAAAAGGGATGTCCAAGTTAAGGGAAGGGGATTACTATTATCTTAAACTTTAGCATATTGTAATTGATATTTGATTCAAGATGCATTGATCCATAACATAAATTTCTTTTCTCTGATATATATTCTGAATCTATCATTTCATTGATATGTTTTGCCTCATTTTAGTTTGTCTGTTTTTATGGACCTATCAATTATGTGTTTTATTAAGATGCAGTTTCTTTTAAGTTGAATATTCTATCCATTGTCACAGTCAAGTTTTTTGTTCTACTCAACTTATTTATTTATTTTACTTGCATGTTCCTTCTTTTTACGAGCATTTGATGCAAGAATGCTATCAGTTGGAAATAGATCAATTGCTACTTCTTTGATTTATTATAAATGTTTTTTAGTCATGTTTTGTGCTTATGCAGGCACTCACTGATGCACCACGTAAGAACATTAGACACTATGAACTTGATCCTTATTTAAAGGTGCTTGACACCTACAGCTGCGATGGCGTATTGCACTTTAGATAAATACAAACAATTCAACAAACTTTGATGCCCTGATCATGACTCTAAGTACATTGATAGGGTAATGTGATATTATTTTTGGTTAATTTCTTGCACTCTTGATGAAGAAAATATCATTTATTTATAGTGTACATGGTGTTAAATTTAATTATATACAAAAGCTATTCACGCAGATTGTGAAAAAGAATTACATTCGCTCATCATCGTATTTGCATCACTTGTCTCAATAACATTTGGTATATGATAGTTGCTACAAAATCATGTTGAGAGGGACCATTATACTACAACTATATAACAATTGGTTTAAGTTTATGGTTTTTTTTGTGTTTTAAAAGTTGGTATACATAGCCGGTTCACATGAAGTTCAATGATGTTGCTTTTGTATCTCAACATGTATTTGTTTACTTCTCATTTCATGTTCAGATTTATTCTTTACAATGTTGTTTAGCTAATATTATGCAACTGTTATTAATAAGTCATGGTATGCTTTTTTAGGTTATTGCATGTTTCAGGACAAGTAATACTGTGACAACTTTGTATGACTGTTGATAATATCATGACGTTAATTGGTTATGTTGGTGGCAGTACATTTACATATGTTACTATGTTAGTGTATATTAGTGTCAATATTCCGGTAAAGACCTGCCGCAAAGCGCGGGTTGTAATTTACTAGTTCTCATATATTTAGCAATGAACTTTGCGAAATTTATAAAAGTTCATTAATGAGAAAATTACAGAACTAATTTATTTGTATTTATAGAAAATACTAAGACCATAATCAATGGGAATGCCTTAAAAACATAAAAAAACTTTTCTTTTTCCTCCACATCACTTTCCCAGTCTCCCTCCTCTCTCTCCTCTCTCCTCCCTTCCCATCACATATTCAAAAGTCAATGTTATTAGGGATAAACTTTTTCATCTTCTCTTTCATCCACATCACATTCTCTTTGCTCCATATCATCTTCTCTCTCCTTAAAAACACCAAAAAAACATCTCTATTGGAGATGCTCTAATATACAGAATACACAGATCGTGATTTACACTTGGGACGCGAAAAGAATAAAATAAAGAAAAATATAATAAGGATACTGAATAAAAAAAAGAAAAGAATTATAGAAGACTATATAAAAAGAAAGAGATAAAAAAACACCTATTTTGATAAATATTTTGCAAAATACCCATCTTAATAAATATTTTTTTCCACCAATACCTATATAGGAAAACACTCTACAAAGAAGCACCATTTTAAACTAAAAATAAAAAATAAATGTTCAACCCCATTTTAGATAGTGGTGTGCAAGAAACCATAATAATCGAATCGTAACTGAAATAACCGACGAAACCGAATCGAAAAAAACCGAAACCAATAACAAACCGACGGTATGGTTTCATGTTTTTTTAAAAACCAATATTTTCATTTTGGTTTCAATTTTGCTTGTAACAAAAACCGAAAAAACTGAACCGAAACCATACAAACCGAACTTATAAATTTAGAGGTGTATTTATATGCTTATAAATATGATTAGCCTATTACTTACTTATTTAACTTATATTATCTAATTTTTTTTAATATATAGATTTTAAAATAATCTTTAAACTTCTTTATTTGAATTGATAGATTAACATGTTTTATTAAAATTTTTGTTATTGTATTTTATGAATTATAATTTAATTAATAAGAACTAGCAAACATACCCGCGCGATGCCGCGGGATTTGTTGTTTGTATATTCAAAATTAACAACTCTATTAATCCAACATAATGAGATTAATAGTGAAAGAAAGCTACTACAACTTGGCTAAACCACTGCATTAACAGAACTAAACATAAAAACTACACAATAACAAACTAACCCGGTTGAAGATGCATGACTGTCAATGGTTGTATGTTGTATATCTGGTCATGTTGCCTCCAAGACCACCACCTGAATTACCCTGCGCCATTCATTTTGACCCATTACCAAAACCATCCATTTTGACCCAGACCAAATATCACCCGTTTTGACCCATACCAACACCATTCATATTGACCCATAACCAATACCACCCGTTTTGACCTATAACCAATACCATCCGTTTTCACCCATACGCCATAACCAATGCCACCCATGTTGACCCATACCAAATTTCACCCATTTTGGGCCATAACCAATATCACCCATTTTGGCCCATAACTAATATCACCCAAGCTGACCTATACCAAATATCAATGGTTTCAATCCATAACCAATGTCACTCATTTTGACCCACAACCAATGTCACCAAGCTGACCCATAACCTATAATCAGTAAAATCAGCATCTGTTGGCTAAACCACTGCACTAAACAGAACTAAACATAAAACTACACAATAACAAACTAACCCGGTTGAAGATGCATGACTGTCAATGGTTGTTGTGAAGTCACTGGATCGATAGACATCTGAGCACGTTCTTGACGGAAGGATCAAAACCAAAAGATAATCAATAACACAAACAATAATCGAATGATTTATTGATAAACATAACGATTTTAAGCTCGTTACAACTTAAGAATCAAGACTTTTGGCAAGGGGAGATCGAGCATGATCTCCCCTCTCATCCGGCAGCACCTGGGCGCCAGGAACACTATCAAAACCCTTAGGTTTCTACATATTGAAACTGGTATATATAGGCCTCGACCCATATTAGATGCGACTGGGCCCATTCGTGCGATTGGACCATACGTATGGTTCAATCGTACGACTGGACCATTCTTATGGCTCAGTCTTACGAATGCCCCAATCGTATCTCTCAGTCGCACGACTGGTCCATTAGCATGGCTCAATCGTACGACTGAGTCTCATTCGCATATGCTCCTGCGAATGACCCAGTTTCATGTGTTTACAAGGTGTATAACATTAAGCCTAGACTATTCGTCAAGCGACGGACACACTATATATGACTATATATGCTCCAACAGTTGTATGTTGTATATCTGGTCATGTTGCCTCCAAGACCACCACCTGAATTACCATGCGCCATTCATTTTGACCCATTACCAAACCATCCATTTTGACCCATACCAAATATCACCCGTTTTGACCCATACCAAACACCATTCATACTGACCCATAACCAATACCACCCGTTTTGACCTATAACCAATACCATCCATTTTCACCCATACGCCCTAACCAATGCCACCCATGTTGACCCATACCAAAATTCAATAGTTTTGAGCCATAACCAATATCATTGATATCACCCAAGCTGACCCATACCATATATCAACCATTTCGAACCCTAACCAATTTAAAACGGAGAGTACAAACCTGTAAATCGGAGTAAAACCTTATACTCAGAACCTGAGGAAAGCCTTTTACTCGACCCCGGATCGTTGTCACCCACCTGCAATTTCTTCAATTGAATCAAAAGGGTGTATGAAACTGTTGATTAAACTTAAAATAGATAACGGTGACATACCTTCGAGAAGTTCGCTGGAGAATCAAGAAAATCTTCAACGTACCAACCGGGAAGCATGTCAATCAAATACTCCGATATGCTACTGGTGGTTGATTGTTGATTGCAGTTAACAGGAGTACACATTTACAACTACCTTTTAGCACGTCTCAGATGAGCGTGCGCTCAACATCATGCACCCGAATGCAGGCATCAGATGAACAACAGTTCAACATCATCGACCACTTATAAACAATAATCGACAATAGCAATCGTAAACAAATGAGTAACAATCAGGGACAAATTAGGGTCTGACCTCATCCAAATCATAAAACACGCCCAAAAGATCCATCTCAGATGAATAGGTACTCATCGTCAAGTAACCCACATAAGAAAATCAACATAACCTGAAAAAACATGGCAAGAGATCAACAACAATCTCTCTCGCCGGAGCCTCCTTCCCAAACAAAAGAAACAGAATATGAATCGCATCTCTAGAGTATCGATTTCAACACATATTGTAATTACAATCCGAGAAAACGAACTGGAAAACAATGAAAAGAACAAAATAAGGCTCAGATCTGTTAATAATGATAATCAGAATAAAGATGAACAAACCGCCATGGCTGCAAACATCACGGCTGCTTCAACGGTAGAAACACCAATTTCCACCGCGAAACCTCCGGAAATTACCCTGCCAAGATACGGTAAGTTTCAACCTTCGTTCGATTCACTCAGACAACGACAGATTCATCATCATCGCCGACCGCCACCGACACCTCCACCAGAACCTAGAAAACCCACTTGAAACACAATAAACCCCTTTTCTCTTATCGAGGCATAGATTTATGTTTTGATCATCATAGTCATAATCTAACAGTTTTTTCCGGCGCTAAGGTAATCGTTAAACCGAGACCTGGTTGTGGTTGCACACCGACCGTGGATGCCAAGGCAGAGAAACTATTACCGGTTTTTATATAAATTCAGAACTAAATCGAAAACAATGGTCTCAGACGAAGACTCGTTCATCATCATCAACATCAATGAACAACTACCTCACAACATAATAAGATAACCAACCAAGAATACTTTCTAATACACGTATAGCAATAATTGAACTGATACTCTGTTGCGGCTGCATAACGAAAATGGATGCCAAGCCAAGGCAACCGGCACCGGTTCTCATAAAAAATCACAGATAAACGATAGGCAATGGTCTCGGATGAAGACATGTCCATCATCATTGACAACAACAAACAACAGTCTCAGATAAGCATTCGCTTAGCATCATCGACGCCAACACATCAGATATCCAAAATAGGAGATCATCTCGAAAGGACAAAGACAGCCAATGGCAACAATAGGGATCCGAAATGCCACCACAACCAGAAAATGCACTACCGCAACCACCAACAAATCCCACCACGATGAACACCACAACCAGAAAACCCACCACCGGCACCATCTACACAGAAGGCTAAAAAATAATCAATACACATTCACAGAAACATCATTCCAAAAGAAAAGGTAGGAGATTTAATAATTGAGATACCCAAATTCCGTATACCTTCATCTCAACATCTTGCCTCAAACATAGGCCATGCAAAGCTAACATTGAATAGTTAAACACAGATTCACACAACACAATCAGTGAGACATGAGCTTAAATCTGGTATTTGCTTTCTTGTGATCTACATCTTCAAATTTACTCTTTTCTCTCTCTAAGTCAATGCATTACTAAATAGATCCCACAAAAGCACTGCGCCTAATTTTAGCAATAAAAAATTTGGAAGAAAATTTCAACACCTAAAGAAGATGATGTCAATTGTCATCGTTTTCTACTCTTCTACAACATCAATTGTTCAATAATTTTGAGTTAAACATTGATTCTAGATTTGCAGATCCAAAATCTAGCTAGTGATAGATGATCCAATTAACAGCTTCATCTTGAGTCATTTATAACCTAATTTTGATGAAATTCGCTACTTGAGATCCTTAATACTACTTTTAATCGCTACAATAGCTTAATCTCTGCTTCTCACTACGAATTCGAAGTTAAGACACTAACCGATTCGATTAATCAAACCAATTTCTAACAATTCTACAGATTAACGCAACTACAAAACTGATTACTATATCTGCTTCTCACTATGAATCCAAACTTAAGATACGAACCCTAATACACTTGCAATATCATGAACAATGACTAAGCGTTATTAAATTACTTTGAGATGTGATTGTATCATCTTCCACCTTCAAATGTGAGCATGCTCTTTGCTGAATCATAGTTCTCTTCAGAAGCCTCTCACTATTTGCGCCAATATGACTATATGAGTGTGACATATAACATACCACTATCCCCAATGAAAATTCCACAATAACAAATTAACACCATTTTAAAACTATCATCACAAACACGATTACTTTCCAAAAATGGCCTTAAAACCCCAACAATTAAACCTATGATAAAAATCAACACGCCTATGAACAGTAAACACACACAAACCCCAACAGATATCCAACCATCAACCTAAAAGTTCCAAATCAACTGAAATTGAAACACAAACACAACGTAATAACGCAAATAAGCACATATATATACAATACAGACAACTTACATCGTTCAGGACCGGGACCTCCATCGGAATCAAGCGAATCAAAGCGACCGGACATACGAACGTTACGATCGGCATCCGTTTCTTCACGGAAACCACGGCCTTTGGTTTCTTAGGTGCATCGGTGAAGGATCCACCGGTGATGGCGGATTTAAGCTTAGGGATGTGAGAAGAAGCCCTAGGAGACGATGCGTCTACATCAACAGCAACGTCATCGTCCATGAGATCATCGACCAAAAACCCCAGAATCAATTCACAAATTTAGTATGGAGCACCCTTGCGTGAGGGGTGGGAGGGTTTCCAGAACAGGTGCAAGAGGATTTGGGATTAGGGTTTTGTTAAGCAGGGTCGGTGGCACTATAGCCACCGACTTAAGTCTTTAATATAGATTATAATATGTTGATTATACTTAAATATCAATAAAATGTTGTAAGCCTAAAGATTTTAGTTATATTCATTAATTTGGATCAATCTTTAAAAACTTGAAGGCCAAATAGTGAAACCAAAAAAAAAAAACTAAAACCGACCCGAAAACCAAAAACTGCAAAAACCGAAACCAAACGTTTTTAAAAATCTAGAAACGGAAATATCGGTTTTGATTTCTATTTAGACAAGTAATCTAAACAGTGACAAACATGGATGATAGCAATTGAGATGCTTGATTCAGTCAAATAAATAACTTGATGTTGTATGTATGCTTATTTACTATATGATCATCGTATTCAATAATTAGTATATTAGATTACAAAATATGGTTATAAGTCGGGCCATTTGATTCTGTCCGGATTACTCCGGTTTTAGAATCGGCCGGATCGACCCGAAAACCAGCTATCTTCACAATAGAAAGAGACAATCAAAGGAATTAGTCATCTTTGAACGGTTACGGTTTGAACCACCGGTTCCTTAAATAATAAATAACTAGTATCAGGACCACATTTTGCGGTGGGCCGTAAAGCCAAACGAAAAATTAACTTCAATATATTGTCGCGATCCTACATATTGCAGGGGAAGCTGATAATATACGTAACTTCATCTAAGAAAAATGAACCCCGAATATTGTAGATAACACTCTAAACCTTGTATAAAAAATATGAAACACCACGTTCCGCGGGGTGTAAAACCTTTAAAAACAAACGTCGAAACATCAACGTGAACTCGCGCGTTGATAACACTGTAAATTTATATAACGAAAGCCAAAACTGAACGCCATTGATAACATCCAAAACCTTGTATGAAATAATGAGACCGTCGCCAACCCATACGTTGCGTCCAGTCATTTGATAATATTCAGAATTTTAGGTATATAAACAAAGCTACTATATAGTTTAAATCTGAACATTAATAAAAGTAGCACGTAGCGACGAAAAAAAACAACAATAAAAAGGCAAATTGGAAATAAATAATCCAATCTTTATCAAATTGGCCATTAATAATCCCACCTCAAGTATTACCAATATTGGTTCAACCTTTTCATCTTTTTGGTTTTATGGTCCCCCGTTAAAAAAACCCTAACGGAGTTAACTCTCTCCTACGTGGCTCGGTGACTTGGCGTTTTTTTATTTGGCAAATTGGAAATAAATAATCCAATCTTTATCAAATTGGCCATTAATAATCCCACCTCAAGTATTTACCAATAACGGAGTTAACTCCGTTAGGGTTTTTTTAACGGGGGACCATAAAACCAAAAAGATGAAAAAGGTTGAACCAATATTGGTAAATACTTGAGGTGGGATTATTAATGGCCAATTTGATAAAGATTGGATTATTATTTCCATTTGCCCAATAAAAATAAGCACAAAACATTTAGATTTTATAAAATAACATATTGGTTGTAAGAAGAATAGAAAATAAAACAATAGAAAATAATCAAACATTAAATCAATTTAACGACTTGTATAGTTTTGTTTCGGTGACTTGTGTATTATGATTTACAACTCCGTTTTGACTGAAATTTACATTGAAATGTAAAAATAAATAAACACGTGACGATAATATAGTTGAGATTTTATAAAAAAATTAAATTTTATCTGCTATAATAGAAAAAACAAAAAAGAACAAAAACGACGAGTTAATCAAATATAACAACTAGATTAGTATAAGGTATAAAGTGTACCTGTAACTACACTTGAGGGGGTTAAAATTTAAATTTTCAAATTTTAAAATGAAATTATAAATATTATGCATAAATTATGTACGCAAATTGTTAGATAATTTACACAAACCTATGGTGATATTATAGCATTGATGATAGTATAAGCTGTATGATGTATTTATTTGATTTTCTCTCTGTAATCTTATATCATAAACTAGTCTAAAACCCCGTGCATAACATGAAAACTATATAATTCATAATTTTATATATATTTCATATGATTAAGTTACTATTATATTAACAATGAAAATTTGAAAAGTTACTTTTTTAAGATAAATATCCAAATTCTATAATATAACACACAATTGACCCGTGTAAAATTAAAAACTAATTGATTAACTCGTCGTTAAAAGTTACAATTTGAAAAGTTACATTTTCTTGATCGGCCATACAATCGTTGAGCCTTTCTCTTTTAATTGTGCCACTAATTAAGGCTTTGTTATATTTCTTTTAAGGTGTAGAATAATAATAACTAGAGTAAATTACACGGATAGCGACTGTGATTTGGTTAAAATTTTAGATTTAGTACTTAAAGTTTTAAAATTATGAATATAGTCACTATTATTATAGTTATCTTTAATCAATGGTCCCTACTCTATTAGTTCAGTTAATGATGTTAAATTTGTCAAAATAATTATTTTACTTATAGGGATCATCAATGTTATTTATATTTTATTTTATAAGTATGTTTATTATTTGATACACAAATAAAAATATTTTAAAAAATTTATTCTTTTAAAAATGTTTGGTTTATAACTGTTGACTAACAGATCTAATGACCTTATATGAAATAGAAAGAAATGTTACGGACTATATTTAAAGATTTTAAACTTTAAGGATCAAATCCAAAATTTCAATATAACCACATGGTCCATCCATGTAATTTACTCTAATAACTATAACAATCATTTAATTTAATAAAATTACAACAATAGGTAAATTACATAATATTTGGCAACAAAATTTCATTTCAAAAATAAAACTTTGCCTTTTTAATCTCCTCTTTAATTTTCAAATAAGTAACACAACTGTAGTCAAAATACACACACATAAATTATTGCAATTTTTGTGGCCAAAAGTAAAAGTTTTAGGTCAAATAGTGACTACATTTATATAAAATATCAAGATAATGGTCGGTATTACTTTCAAAAAAAAAAAAAAAAAAAAAAAACAAAACGATATATCATGGAACTATATTTCCATCACATATACTACTATTTTTTTTACCTGTGATGGAATTATTGCAACTCATGAGATCCTTTCTTTGGCAATGATATGATGATTGATCATGATCATGGATTCATTGCAAGAATATTTTTATGCACAATTGATGGTATGTCATGTGTGATCTTCCACGAATTTATGTGTACTATCATGCTAGCTAGTTAAATTAAATAATTATTGTTTGTTTATATTGTAGCACATGTTGATTATGAAGCAAGCACTGGCGAAGCAATCTTAACAACTACTCACTATAGTTAAAATTTTAATATTGATATCCGTTAAGTAATCAAGTGCAAATTGGGTGGGTTTAAAGTATAATACGTTGGAAAATTGAATCAAGCAACTCACTAGAACATTCTAGCTAGTTAATATTAAAAGACCACATTTTACAATGACTTATATTTGTACTACACTTATACTACTTCTAATTCAACTCAACCACTATTAAATAATCAAATTTATAAACAAATTAATACTACTCTAATATAAATTCCACTAATCGATTAAAAGATTACTATTAATAATTATCAAGATTAAATTCTTCATTCTCATTCTTACTCTTGATATGCACCTTTTACTTCTTTAAAACAAAGTTGGCTCATCCTCTCAAGTTTAGTAAGCCATTTTCTCCTTGATTATCAACTCATACACTTACATGCAAGTGGCCGAAACCTCCACATAGATAACATTTTATCTTTGACTTTCCTTTCTTTCCATTGACTCTCTTTGATCATTACTTAAACTATAACAGACCACATGACATCTTTCATGATTTCGGCCTCCACCACGACCTCTACAATCATAATTAACCCATCCACGACCTTCATGACCTTTTTTACGATAATCACTTTGTTCGATGGTTTACTTTGTTTATATATCACAAGTAAACAATAACTTACATTGTGTATCTTCGGTTGTGTCTCTGGGTTTTACCCGCTCCTCATAAGCTTTTAGCCGTCCCATAACTTCTTCAAAAGGAACTATCTTCGTTATTCCTAGGATATTATTGGGTCAACTACTCTAGGATGGGTGAAAATCTCTGGGATGGGTGAAAATCCTATACCAAGACTGGTCAAGGTCTCAGTATAGATCCGAGAGGTTCTCGTTGAAAAACAAACTGTTTGAGGCATAGAACTAGTATATATGAAGGGTGAACTCCACGGTGGAGGCCAGTTGTTAAATGTATAGTTTACCTATAAAAATTATGATTTGAGATTCTAAATAACAGGTATTCTTGAAAAGTTTTAGATTTAATTATATGTATTCATCAGTTTTTGCTAACAAAAATTTTTGAAACCTTTTATAGGTAAACCTATATAATATATGTTAGCTGGTGCTAGGGCGAAAAAATATTGACTTCCTAAGCCTGAATAACACGGATAATTATACATATAGAGCAAGTGAATTACAAAAAAGATCATGACTCTCTAGGCGCTTAAATTCATTGTGGCTATATATATTTGTAAATTGGTGTTGTAAACTCAAATTTTAACTGTATAATAAAGAGTTTGGAATATATGAAATATCAGAAGTTTTGATGTAACATTAATGTTACACATTTTACAAACAATATGATTTGACATAAATTTTCGTTGCGTAAATGTATTTGGAAACCACGATACGAATGATCGAAACAAACATGTCACACGTCCCAGGAGTGATGAAAACCGGGGTGTAACAATTTATTATTTCCTTGTTTTATCAATTCGTGCGTAGCACACCACCTAAGATTCTACAAAATAAAACTTTTGTTTCACACCTTCTCAATAATAAAAACATACTATTTAATTGCAACTTAAGATCCTTCTTTACATTGATTTGCATCTCATTGATTCATTTAGTCGTTGACCCAAATCACTCTAGTCCAGTCGCCACCAACTTGAATCACACAACTTAACGATCTACTCTTTCTTGCTTCACACAAGTGGCCTTCACAACCTCTTAATTGTCTCACGCAATCAACTTAGGCTTCTGACCTTGATCTTGATTGCTTCACACAATTTACATGCTTTTACAGCTTCTTGATCTTCTTTAATCGTCTCTCATGATTAGCTCTTTGGTGATCTTGTTCTTTACTTTGGTCATTGCTTGATCTTTCTTCTTGATTTTAACCTCGCTTTGATACAAATTGTTAGAAATTTAGATCAAACAACACACCAAAACATTTTAATTAATATCAAAAGACCACATTTTATAGTGACCTTTTTAACCCTGTATTTATACTGCACATATACTACTCCTAATCCAACTCAAACAAATTAATCCTACTATAATATAAACTCCACACAAAAACTAATAAAACTAATATCAATAACTATCAAGATCAAATTCTTCATAATAAACTCATAACAAGAATGCTAATTAGGGTTAAACTATATAAGATCAATGAAAGTAATTAAAGATGTTTATTAAGTAGGTAAGAACCATCAAGACTATTGAATGATGAGACATTAGTCCCATGGTTAACCCATAAGGTCATGGAATTTGGCCTATTATAAGAGGTCTAACTTAGTAGTTTAATATTAGATGAGTTCTATTTGAATAGTTAACATAGAAAGAATCCAACTCATGTCACATTCGAATAATGAGGAATCTCCTTGATGAGAAATTAACAATTATAGCTATAAAGAGAGTAATTTGTAAGGTAATTTAATGTAATTTTATTAACTATATAATACCTCAAACCTTATAGTTATAAATGTGTACATCGTGAAAATTTGTATTGAAAATATCGTCAAATGAGTAACTAACAAGTTGGATGGCAATTATGAATATAAATTATCTAGATGCGCACTATTTATAAATTATACTACATTCGATCCTATTTTGTTTTTAGTGTTATATAGGCCGACTTTTAGAGAAAATAAAGTTGTCCAAGCGACATATTCGTAATTTTATACAACGCTATATTTTAAATTTTCTAAGACAAAAACGAGTTTTACCGCTAAATTAATTGTAATAATATAATAATAATCTTTAAATATTCAAAAAGCAAATTGAAATCCCACAACTATTTTGTACATTCAGTAATCCAAATCAAAGCCTTAACCCAATAAACTCCCGAACCTTCTCCTTTTAAGTAAAAGCATGTAGGTTTCCTTTTAAGTATACGTTTTTTGAGAACGTTTTAATATAAAGAGAATCCTTAGTTCTCAATACTCCTTTGAGTGTTGTTAATGGCCGTTTTAAATTGTTCTATATGAAGAAAATCTTAAGTTCTCAAAAAGTTTGCTTTGTATGTTTCTCCAATAAAAAGAAAGTATATAAAAGATGGGACATGAAGACTCATATTAGTTTGTGTGTAAGAATAAGAGATTCAGAAAACGGGATACTAAATGTTACCCATCACATATCGGTCTGTGAGTGTGTATTCATGATGGTTCATATAAACCTGTTGTATCAAAACAACTCTAAATGTTTGAGAATAACATGTTTGGCCAGTTCGACCAAACTTGACTTTTGTTCACCAGAGTTGACCATTTTGACCCAACAATCCATTGGTGACTTATTTTAGTGAACATGCATGCTCATACAGTCCAAATCACATTGCAGATAAACTTTTATGTTATATTTCTATTTTGGGAAGGTTTCCTTTTTGGAAAAGTTGAGTTTACATTACGTTGTGTAATCAAACACATTAAAATAATTAATATATCAATGTATGTATAATAAATCCCATATAATGCGTCACCTCTCCTAGCTTGGCAGGTTATGAACATCTAAAAACCTCATCATGGATAAAGTTTCCATCTTTAGTAACATATTATTACAAGTTGCACATTCCACGATTCAAGTTCCCAATAAGTTCATATGATCAATCTAAACCAAGTTCAACTATATAACATGCATCACATGTGTAGAATTCATCATACAAGTTACTATTCAAAGAAAGGTGCTATAATTAGTAAGTTATGATCATATGATGTGGTTTTCATGATTTAACTATTTTCAATTCATTCCTATGTTCTACACAATGCTTAACTATCATCACAATCCATCATATATGCCCAAAATCCAGTTCACAAAATGACTTTACAAACAAAGTTACTATAATGAGCAACTCGATGAAACTAATTCTTAAAACAAAACTTGAAAAGATGAAACGCTGACCCGATAGTGTTCTAGACGCACTATGAGAGGAAGGGGCCAAATTCATAACCTTATGGCTGGGTACCAAATTATCAAACTACATCATCATGATTCAACTAACATCCTAGCATCAGTATATCATCTCGATTGTGACAATAATCAATGTTTCTTAGCAATTCCCTAAATAAAAGTTACTATAAAAAATTAAAAAGTAAGTCTCTATTTTCAACCAAAATTAAGATATCTAACAAATTTAATCCATATAATCATCTTAGAATAACATAATAATGCATAATCAACATCCAAATTAACACCATTGATCGATTAGACACGTGTTTGGAAAGCTTAAGTTTTCATGAACATAATAGACTAAAAACTCTTAAAAATTATCAAAATAATTACTTCAATCACCAAATAATTGATCACTAGTGCTTGTTTGATGTAAGAAACTTCCAAATTCACCAACAATTTCAAGAACACAGATCAATGAGATATGTTTTATGTATAAAGGTCAAAGATTTCGCAAGGGGTGGGCGATTGGGGATGTCACGGCTGCAAATGAGGGTTGGGGTGGGAATTTAGGGTTTTATTTCTTTGTTTTTCTAAATGCACCCCTCCAACTTTTATCAAACGTGTTCGGGTGTTTCATGTGTGAGTTTTTCTAAACCAAGTTGCTAAAACCTTCAAATTAATTTGTTTAACATAAGATAAATGAAATAATGTTCAATCTATTAATTTATGGTGATTTTTATAACTATACATTTATAAAAGCTATAAACACAAAACATCGTGTAAATGCTTGAAATTTCATATCAAAGCTAACCATTTAAGTCTGAAATCAAATATCATATAATCTCACATAAATTATATTGTCGTAATTATTATTTTAATTAATCACCAAATTTCAATGACAAGTTTCGTGTGTGATCCGTTAATTCTACGAATTACCGTTTTATGAATGTTCATGCAATAATCAAAGCTAATTAAATGCATGCATGAATAATTAGATAATGATGTTCATCTTAGTTAAATTATAACATGAAAATATCGTGTGTCACATCATTCTTTTGTCTAAAGAAATTTTAACCCGATATTTTGCTACTGTCATCAATGATTGAATGAAAATTTCCCGGTTGTCACATCATTTCCTTGTTGAATGAATTTCGCCCCAAAAGTCTCAAACTAGTATCCTTGAAGTTTGTCATTGCATCTTTGAACAATTGTGGATACTTGTGCTTCATTTAATCTCGAGTTCCCACGTGAATTTCGAGCCACGTTTTAAGTTCCAACGAACTTTGACAATAGGGTACGGCTATGCTTGAGCGTTTTAACTTCTCGATCCATGATTTAAACTACTTTGGTAGCCTACTAGACCAACCATCTTTAGGTTTGAGACATGGAAGGCATTGTGTACTCTGTTAGGCTCTTTTGGTAGATTTAGTTGATAGCCTACTAGACCAACCATTTTTACAATTTTAAAAAGTCCAACGTTTCTCGTTTCCCAAAATAAATTGCACCTTTCCAAGGTGACACCTACAAAAGAACCTTATCACCCACTAGGATTTTCAACGGTTTTTAGCATTTATCAGCGTAGCTCTTTTGTCGATCATGGACTATTGCAATATGGTTTTGAATTTGTATGATCTTCTTTGTACTCTCTGCAGTCTCGTGCGTAAGTTCGGGACTAGTGATTTGACTATCCACCAAAGGTAAATGGACTTCTCAACTACCACCAAAGCTATTATACATGCTTGTAACATGTCCTCAAGAATTTAGATTGTGCGCTCATGTCACATCCCGGCGAAAGCGTGAAGCGATTTGGGTGTGACTTGTTTGTTCAGAACGCATTTGATTATAAGGAATCAAATTACAAACAATATTAACACATAAAGCACATAACTTGATTATATATCATAATTTAAGATTACATCATTACATATAAGGTTAAAATTTGATATAATCCTTATTACAACTTTTAATTAACTAAAACACCTTCAAATGCGATGGAAATGAGCGTTCACCACAACACTGCCATCGTAGATGTTGACTGTTAGATTTACATAAACCCTTCCAATGACTTCACCCCAGCCGTTGTACACATCAAAAGAGAAATCAACATTGTTAGTCATTTTCACCTGAAAAAGCATACTCAAAACAGTTACATAAAGTTGGTGAGATCATAGGTTTATTTTCAGACAAAATATTTTATTGATGCACCAATTACAACCAAACCTGCTCACACACATAATTCATACTGTCACGAAATAATTCACAAAATTAGATAATATAGCATCACAATACTCATTCTGTTGGTGCAGAAAATATTCAAGTAGCATCACAACACTCATCCAGTTGGTACAAAATATTCTCCTAAGTAGCGCTACCTATATTATCCAACGGTTCCTCATTCGAATTAATGGTTGTATCACAAATGACAGTACATCTCAAAATAGTTTCAAAAATAATACATCAACATAAACAGTATGCTTTTTCCCCTAAAAACTTTACAAACACCAAAATGGGGCTATGAGTCTCACATTTACTCCAAATGGTAACCTATAAAAATAATTTTATAAGTTAGATAAAATTTCTTTAAAATTTTTAGAACCTCAGATATAACCAATTCTTAAAAATTCAGCTGTAATATAGTCAGATAATATTACCATAAAATTCCCAACTTTTATTTTATTATATATAAATTATTATAATTATCACAAATTCTCCATAAATCACCAAAAATAGCTACTATTATCCAAAAATTCCCAAAAGTTTACAGAATATTACCTTGAAAGTCTATATTATCAAATAAATTTCCTAATGTCTAATTCACATTTCTTTCTGTAAATCTTACAATATTCCAAAAATTCATTAAAAATATCTATATAACTCCAAAAATTATGAAATTTACACCATATGTTTAATTTGATTTATAATGTATTAATTGAATTTTTCATGATTTATGGTACTGATTAAGTATTTATTTTTATTTTTCCTTTACAGATCACTTAAAAATTCATTTTTCAATCATAAAAAGGAAATAAATTACAAAATAATTCCTGGAGCCTTTATATCTCAAGAGAGTCATTCTATGATTTTTCTAGAATTTTCCGAATTTATTTGTATTTTGAGTATTTTCTTTACTTTAAATAATTTGTATAAATTATTTTACTTATTATATTTTTACTAAAATTTACAGAATGATAAGTAAATATTTTTCTAAAAATTTTGCAATGTTTATTCCTATAATCACAGTTAAATATATATATTAAACTGATTTTTGTAAGTTGATACATCTTTTTATTGAAAATTTCTTTTATATAACTTTGGGTTGTCAACATCCATCTATTTTCTTCAGGTTATAAAACCTTCTTAATATTTTTTCCATAACATTAACATATTTGTATGATTATGTGAAGAATTTGTGGGTTTAATCATAATGTTTGTTTATATGTGTTGTTTAGACACATGTATACATTTTGGTAAACTTGACTAGTTATGTTTTAGAGATTAAAACCTTAATTTTGATAACAAAAGAGGGGGATGATAACTGATGGCAGCCTCTTTCTTCATCGAACCGAATTAAGCGAAGGTCTCCAAGCCTTGTTCTTCTTGTAACCAAGAACATAAAGAAAAAGAGTGGTAGTATAGAGGTGACCGTGGGTGGAGATGATGATGGTATTCGGTTGAAGGGATGGTGTAAAGGTGGTGGTGGTCGTGGGTGGGTCACAACCGAGAGGAGTTGGTGGTGGTCTACGGTTTGTAGTGTGTTGTGTTTGTAAAGACCAAAGGATGAAAGGTGATCGATGGGAGTGTGGCTGCCCCCTTCAGCCGAAAGGTAATATAGAGGTGGTGTATAGTCATGATTATTCTAGAGATCATAGAGTGGTGACTAGGCTCTTTGTAGCTTTGATTAGTTGGATTGTATTGGGCTAGGTGGCGAGTTCTTGGAGGCTCTTTATTGCTAGGTATCAAGCAAAGATATATATGAGTCACTAGTTCCATAAATGCAAGCCTAATCATGTTTAGATGCTTAATCGAGTGAGTTTGTTAGCTTGATGATCCGAGTTTGATACTTAAGTTGATGTTTTGAGTGTTTAAGGTTTGCTTAGTTTTATCTTACATTTGATGTTTCATTATATCGTGATGTTGTTTCTCATTTCTTTGGATGTAAGTTTTGGTGTCATAGCGTTGAGATATTTTTGATCAAACAATACTCATGCGTATGATTACATACATACGTACTTTTGAATCCATGCATACTTAGTTATCATGCATGCAAGCATGCAAACAATAATAATATATTCATATATGCTTATGTAAAATGCATTCATGTACCATTCTTAAACTCATATATATATATATTTGATAATGGTTATTATATATATATATATATATATATATATATATATATATATATATATATATGTACATGCATGCGTACGTAAATTCTATATATATATATATATACATGCATGCAAACATGCATACGTAAAATATATATATATATACATGACATGCATATGTAATATACTAAATAATATTCAGAGGGTGTTAGTCGTAATATAAAATTTTCTTTAAAATATAAAATCGTCTAACCTTATTTTTAGGGTTGTCACAGCTCACTCTGGCCAGCGGTTTGCAGATGATATAATGTGATCATATTCAGGCGCGTGCTCAGAAATCCATGTAATGATTACCAGAAATGTGAGGTGAATCGAATGTATCGATTAGAGATAATTGTAATTGGAACCCCATAGAGATGATTGCAATTGTACCCCATATTAAGAAACTACTTCCCTTAGATACGAGTCAACTTCTCCGTCTTGTCGATCTTTCTACTTGGAAGAATATGTGTGGATTTAGTCAAATGATCTACTATCACCCACATGGTATTGCATCCGTTAGAGTTCGAGGTAACTTGGTGATAAAATCTATGGAAATCTGTCACACCCCCGCTTATAGCGGAAACACGAGGATGTAACAGACAGGATCGTCATAACACATTGTTAAAGAGAGATGCATTAAATGAAGAAAGTCAACGTGTCGTGACGTCACCCGATACAAATGGAGACTTGTGTCGCAGTTAGTCAATTCCACGACAAACATAGCCATACAAACCAAATAAGTATAAGTCCCACAACCCGGGAGACAAATGAACATAAGTAAATAATGAAAATCAAACAACTATCACAGACATCCAATGAGTCTAAGTAGTGCAATCCTAAGGTCGTCGCTAAGGCAGCATCCCTAGCTATCCTCAATGATTGTTACCTGAAAAGGATATGCTCAAAAGGTCAACATATTGTTGGTGAGTTCACAGGTTTAAACATAAATTGAGTACTTGTTGCTGTGCATGAGTTTATGGATCATAAGTGTATAAGTTTATCACAAGCAATATCACATGAGCATCACAACTAAACCTATGACGAACCACACAGCAATTGTCGGAATATATTCACCCAAGGCCGGATTCCTGGCAGGTGGGATGGTACTCACAAGTAACCATTCGTCAAGGGTGGGGGTGTCAACCCAGTAGTACTACCAATACCTATCCGTCGGCTCCAACACCGGAGTTAAATAGTTGTGAGTAAAGAACCACAAAGAAAATTCATGCATAAGATATAGCTTACAAACAGTAACACGTTAATCCAAGTATGAAAAATTGTATGTATGTTGTACAGCATTGAAAACGTGTGAGCATACTTTTTCCCCAAAGATTTATAAAACTGTAACGAAAATGGGGCCGTGAAAACTCACATTGACGTATATGTGTATAAGATGATAATAAGGATTAAACGATGTTCCAACGAATTCCTTCACAAGCACCTAAATGTATATATTACAAGATTTAAGGTTAAGGTTTACAATACGATTAACGTTCAATTAGGTTTTTAATAGTTTTAAGGTTTTAATAAGTTTATAGAATAATTATGGTTTGATACCATTAGAGGAATTATATATATGTATATTTAAGTATTTAGAAACGAATTTAAGTATAAATATAGATAAGATTCAATATAATAAATAAAGCTTTATTCAATATTAATCGGAATAACGTTTTGATTAATAACAAATTATTAATCTAACCTTTAGTTGGTATATTTTATAAGAAAGTAACATTTGGATCAAAAAGATTTATTACTTATTATTTGAAACAAATGATAATTAATAAGTTAAAATAAGAAAATAATCCAATTGCATTATTGAATATGTAATGTTATAATAAAATAAACAATATTAAATCTATCTTATAAAAATTAGACTAATTATATCATTTGTTTTAAGAGATAATAATAAAATAAATAAATAAATAGATAATTAATGTTAAAATAAATTCCAGAAAAATATTTAGATAACTTTTTGAATAAATAAGTTTATAAAACTGATTTTTATAATTTTTAGATATTTTCTGTAATTTTTAAAAGCTGAAAAACGCTTTAAAAAAATAAAAGAGGGTGCCCGGGTTCGAACCCGGGACCTCTTGGATTGCCAATGGACGGGGAACCAGTGAGCTAACGGCATACAACCATGGTTATCATTGGTTTTAAATCATTTTAAACAGATTCAACGAGGTCCCCCCACCAATCCAAGAACCCTAATTCGATTCTTGTTCCAATCAAACACCAATTTGATGTTGTTACTGTCGATTATCATGGGGCTTTTGATCCCCACATAAAATCGAGTGTAAGGAGGGTTTGATTACCTGATAAAACAATAGAACCGATGGGTACGAGTTCAAGTTAGGTCGCGACCGAAGATGAAGATCAATGGTGGGGTTTTGTGCGTTTTTAGATGCAATTGAAAGTTGCATACGATTAGGAATGGTTGTATAGTCGTTCATATTCGATTATTTCGATTATATTAGTGTGTAGTGCGATTGGTTTTGCTGGAAAAGGGCCGAAAGTGGGATTTGGTTCTAGATCTAGATCGCACTCAAATCGATTGTTATTTTTAATGGTATGGGTTCGAATCTTACATGTAAAGCTGTCGGGAGTGTTTAATTGATTAAAATCGAGTTGTTTTGTGAGTTGTGGGATCGCCGGAGGGTCGCCGGGGTGTGGCCGGTGAAACAGTGGTGCGACGGGGGGTGGGTTGGGTTTTATAAAAAATTACAGTTTTGGTCCCTGTGGTTTCTAAATTATCATTTTATGTTATAAACTTAGATTTTAAGTTTTATGAATTACATAAATACCCCCTGAACTTATAAATACAAATTTTTTTATAAATGTTTATTTTCTTAATAATTATTAATAGCAATATTATTACTATGATGTTATTATTATTATTATTATTATTATTATTATTATTATTATTATTTATTTATTATTATTATTATATCGTATTAAACTTAATTGTTTATAAAATTAACTTTTCATTAATAAAAATACGGGATGTTACAAAATCTTCTCCTATTTCTAGACTGGAATCTCTAGTTGCTAAAGTAATCTGGATGGATTTTGGTATTCAACTTTGACCTTAAAACAAGTTAGACACTTGCCCACACAGGTGGCAATGTCGGCTTTCATGTTTGATCGCCAACAGATAACTTTCAAGTCATGGTACATCTTATCAGAACTAGGATGAATAGAATGTCGAGATTTACGAGCTTCATCCACTACCAGCTCCCTTAGATTCCCCTATATAGGAACCCATATTCGTTCCATGAAATAGCAAATTCTATTAGATTTGGTTTCAAGCTGTTTCTCTGTGCCCAGCATGGATTTTGATTTCAGATTCTCATCCTTCAACGCTTCTAGTAGAGCATTATGGATTTAATCAGGTAATTCGGCATAAATTGCTAGCTACAATGGTCGAACTAATAGTTTAGTGGTTTACTTATGGCTTAGAGCATCGGCTACCACGTTAGCTTTGCTTAGATGATACTTAATTGCAAAGTCATAATCGTTCAACAATTTAACCCAATGTCGTTTTGGCATGTTTAACTCCTTTTGCTCAAAGATAAGTTGACTACTCTTGTGATCGGTGTAAATGGTCCATTTGGTATCGTACAAGTAATGTTTTCAAATCTTGAGGGCAAACACCACGACTTATAACTTCAAATCGTGAGTCGTGTTGTTCTTCTTGTGAATATTTAGTTGATTGTAAGCATACGTAATGACCTTCTCGCATTGCATGAATACACAATGGAGACCTTTGATAGAAGCATCGTAATATATCTCAAAGTCGTCTATTCGTCAAGGTGAAGATAATATAGGTGGGGTCTAGATGTTCTGTTTCAGTACCTAGAACATAGATTCTTGTTTGTCACCCAGTTATATGCGGTGCCCTTATGTATTAAAGCTTTAAGAGGTTGTGCAATTTTTGAAATTCCTTTGATAGATTGTCGATAACAGTCAGCCAAACCTAGAAACTGCCGCACCCTCTTTGGAGTCTTTGGTGTTGTCCGATTCTTGATGGCTTCATACCTTGATGAGATCGACATGTATTCCTTGTTCATTAACTACATACCGTAGAAATTGGACTTCACGAATCATGAAGTCACACTTTGAGAATTTGACGTATAAGTGCTCCTGCTTTAGCAGTTTAAAAATCAACCAAAGATGCTCTAAGTGTTCCTTTTTGTTATTGTAGTAGATGAGAATGTCATCGATGAAGACAATGGCAAACTTGTCTAGATATAGCATACATACTCAGTTTATAAGTACTGCTAGTGCGTGGTCAACCCAAATTGTATGACCAAGAACTCGTAATGGCAGTACCAGATTCTAAAAGCGGTTTTCATTATGTCCTCTTCTCGAACGCTTAACTGGTGATAACCCGATCTAAGATCGATCTTGGAATAGAAACTCGATCCTTGAAGTTGATCGAACAGATAATGAATATGGGGAAGCGGATAACGGTTCTTAACGTTCACCTTCTTCAGCTCATGGTTGTCAATGCACATGCATAGTGTCTCATCTTTCTTCTTGACAAATAGGATGAGGGCTTAACATGGAGATGAGCTAGGTCTGATGAAACCTTTATCTAGTGACTCCTACAGCGGTTGAAATAATTCTTGTAATTCATTTGGAGCAAGTCTGCATAGTGCACTAGCAATACACGTAAGAGATAATACAAATTTGATGGCCAGATATAGAACTTTTAGTCTAAAAAATACATGTTTCCCTTCCTAAAACCATAAATTATATATTTTCTCAAGCTAAAAAATAAATTACATATTTCCCCTTCCTAAAATACACACACACACATATATATATGTATATATATGTATGCATATGTATGCACATGTATACATATGTAGGTACATGTATACATATGTATGTGCATGTATACATATGTATGTGCATGTATACATATGTATGTGCATGTATACATATGCATGTGCATGTATACATATGCATGTGCATGTATACATATGCATGTGCATGTATACATATGCATGTGCATGTATACATATGCATGTGCATGTATACATATGCATGTGCATGTATACATATGCATGTGCATGTATACATATGCATGTGCATGTATACATATGCATGTACATGTATACATATGAACGTACATGTATACATATGCACGTACATGTATACATATGCACGTACATGTATACATATGTACGTGCATGTATACAAATGTACGTGCATGTATACACATGTACGTGCATGTATACACATGTATGTACATGTATACATATGTATGTACATGTATACATATGTACGTACATGTATACATATGTACGTACATGTATACATATGTATGTACATGTATACATATATATGTACATGTATACATATATATGTAGATGTATATGTACATATATGTAGATGTATATCTACATATATATGTACATATATATGTAGATGTATACATATGTATGTAGATGTATATATGTATATGTATATGTATATATGTATATATATATACATATACATATATATATACATATACATATATTTACATATATATACATATATATATATACATATTTAACCATTTCATTACACTTAACCTATTAAATAACTATTTTATCTTGTTTTTTACTAAAGGATTTTTATATATTGATGTTTTATTATTATGATTGTCTAAAACTTTTGACAATTATGTTTTGTATTTGAAAATATAACTTTGATTATTGGTTATTGTTATTTTGAAATAATTAAACAAGATGAAGTTTTATTTTTTTATTTATATAGAAGACTCGAATTTGAGTAACTATGTAACTGATATTATTAAAAAGTGAAATTTATATAAATATTTTAGTGAAAATACGAGTATCATAATCATTCGATAAATATTTTTAATAAAATGGATAAATATGTAATATATATGTTTTAGAAATAAGAAATATGTAATTAATTTTTTTGATTTGGATAAATACATAACTAATGACTTTAGGAAGAGGAAATGTAACAACCCTAAAAATCTTGTATAAATATTACGTCAAAATTTTATTATATTACGTTACAAACCACGGTAATGTTGTGTTTAGTATGTATATATTTATGGATATACGTATGCATGTTTGCATTCATGCCTATATATTAGTAATTTACGTATGCATGTATGTTTATATACCCGAAACTCACACATACAGGTATATATATACAAATTTTTACGTATGCATGTTTGTATACATATAAACACATGAAAAATTTTCGTATGCTTATATGTATGTATGGTTATCATGTATATATGTTTACTTATGTATGTATATGATATAAGTTTACAAAAGTCACTTATGCATATATCTATGAGTATATATGTGTGTATATATATATATATGTACATATTAAAACTAAACTAAACTAAATCAAAAACTCTAAAACTAAAAACCTAAAACTAACACCCAAACCACCCTCCCAAACACCAAACCATCACCCGAAACCACAACACCATACCACCCGATAAAAAACACCACCACCCGAAGCATTTGGCACCATGTTTTCACACTATTAAACCGCCATCCTAAACTAAATTCATTGAATGAATACTAACTTAGAGCCCAAGTCTCATCATTTCAAAAGAAAATAGCAATCCCAAGGACCTCTCGGTTCTCTTGCTTTCCCACCTACTAATTGCCACAAACCGCCACCACACCACCTTATCCTACCACCTAGATACCTTGTCCCACTTTACTTCCTTCCCAAACCGCCACCCATGCCTCGGGTTTTCTTGCTTTCACACTCCCCAAAACCGCCACCTTGCAAGCCTTAGGCACTAAGCTATCACCATTAGATTTCAAGAGGTGGAACATTGCAACTTCCTAAAATTGGACACCTTGCATACCCGATTATCACCACCAAACACCACCTCACATTCACACTTTGGGCATCTCCAAAACCACCACCTTGGAAGGCTATATAGGTGACTCCCCATGGCTATAGGGAAAACACAATGATTGTGTTTGTATAGGCGGTCAATCAAGAGATTATATACATCCATACACCCACAAACACAACCCAAGCTCTTATCTCTCCCTCTCGGCTTCTACACATACAACCATCAACCACTCTTCTCCCTCTCCCTCGGTTACAAACCTTAACACCACCACCATTCTGTTCCACCGCCTCTCCATCTCTCGGTCACACACCAAACAACAATCAACAACACCATCGCCAACCAACAACAACAACCGACAACAAACCACAACAACAAGCAACAAACAAACACAACCACACACCACCATCACCTGTAACCACAACTATCATCAAGCACCAACTCCACGGCCTTCTTCTCGGGTCCAAGCAGCAATAACACCATCAAGATCATCATTACAAGGTTATAAAATGATTTTTGTTACATATATGTTACAAAACACACACACACACACACACACACACACACACACACACATATATATATATATATATATATATATATATATATATATATATATATATATATATTAGTTTTGGTGTTCAAACACCAAAACCAATTTTGAAAGCTTTTAGTTCATTAATCATAAGTGAGGGGTTTATAAAAACTCAGAAACTTGTGAAAGAAAAAGAATATTTTGATTTATAAGAATTTTAATCTCGGAATTATTTAAGAAAATCTAGAAAAATATTAAACAAATTCGATTATGGGAATAAACATTAAAAACTCCTTATTTATATATTGAAATATGGTTCTGGAAACTTTGACAAAATTTTGATAAGTAAATAATTTATATAAATTATTTTAATAAATGAAAAATAGAGAAAAATATCAAAAATAGAAATAAATTCGGAAAAATTCTGATAAATTCACAAGATGATTCTTTTGGGGTATAAAAGCCTCTGGAATTATTTCAGGATTTTATTCCTTATTATAATTAAGATATGGATTTTTATATGTTCTGCAGTAAATAAATAAGAATAAATACTTAACGTAAATAATAAATTCTAAGAAAATCATAGATGTAATATTAAATATGAAATTACAGAATATATAATTTTCATAATTTTTGGAACAGTATAAGTACTTTTTTGCTAAATATTAAGATTATTGTAAAAATTACAGAATCTGATTTATTATGATTTGGACCTTGATATAATTATATGATACTTGGTTTTGTATAAGAAGCCGTCTGTAAAATTTTGGGAACTAGGTGAAAACCACATCGCGCGTTGCACGTTGCGCGATGTCATTTCTTTTCATATGAGCTTCGAGAGCATGGCGGTTAATTACATTCAAAAGTATATATATGTAGTTGCTGGTTACATTAAAAGTATGCCATAAGGGTTAATCTGATGCCTCAAAAGGATGTTGCTGCTAGACTTTGTTTTTTAGGTGGGATCATATATTAACAAAAGGTAGGGTTGATTTGGTGCAGCTTTGGCATCTTCAAAAACGTCTTCTTGTTGCTTGTTAGTCTTCTTTTCATAAAGGTTAATCTGATGCCTCAAAAGGTTGTTGCTGCTAGACTTTGTTTTTTTGTCAAAAGGTGGGATCATATATTAACAAAAGGTAGGGTTGATTTGGTGTAGCTTTGGCATCTTCAAAAGGGTCTTCTTGTTGCTTGTTAGTCTTCTTTTGCCTTCTTACATGCTGGAGGACCTGTTGTTTAAATACTGTTAGAATGGTGAAGTGGTCACTAGTGGTTAGTTATGTTTTTTCTTACTCTTTTCTGTGAACAGTGATCTTTTTGCTGATGTGCTTGTTTCAGCTCTATGTGTTGGGTGCAATGACGATGGTGTTGTCGGTGCAGGCGTGCTTGTTGTTGCTATATTGTCCCTTATATTGTCAACCTTGATAACAGTGCAGCGCAGCATCTCGGCTTTGTTGTTTTTGTGCCCTTGGACATGAAATATGGCCTCTTTGTTGATGATTTGATGCAGGGTGGTCTCTGGGTTTTATGTTGTTAGGATGTCAGGGCATGTCATCCCGGTGAGATTTGAAGATGGGTCATTAAAGATTAGAGCGGGGATACTTCCTGTGCTGTCGGAGATTGTGGCAGTTATTCGATAGCTGTAATAATAACTTGTTTTAGCTATTTGTTACATTTAAATAAAATAGCAGTTGTAGAGAACATACATTTCAGTTGGTACACTGAGATTTCCGTGCATAGAACAGAACCATCCGTCTCCGACTTTCATTAGAAATTGATCGCAGTTTGGGCAGCCTATGCAATGCCATTCTCTGTCGCCGTGTATTTCGTTTACTGCTGCTTTTAGTGTGAAAATACGTCCCTGCATATACATGTTTGTATACAATAAAATCAAAGTCTATGGGTATTAAGTCGGTGAAAACATCAAATGATTAAATTGCTACATAATAGGCCTGTGTACTTACAGTTTTAGATGAGTTTAATATTTTATTTTTGTAATTCCATTCTGGAGTGTAAAAAGAATTAGGGTAACTATGATGCAATTAAAGTTGGACCCTGAAGCTGACATTGAGATTGGAGATACATAGAAACCGAGAAACTGAAATATATGCTGAAAAGCACAACAAACTGTTCATAGACTCTCTTTGTTTTATAACTCGTACTTTTAATAACCTCAGGAACGTTTTTTCCCATAATAAATTTAAACTAATTTGAAGAGCCCAGATTGACAACATCACATAATCAAGAACCAAACACAATTTCATAACAAAAGACTCAAAAATCAGCAACACATTTGAAGTACGCAAAGTGAATGAATAATAAATTTATCATTCGAAAGTGAAAAAGACGAAGATCAAGCAAACAGCTTAAAACATTTTTTTACTGTCACTGTCTTATAGTCCTATAGCACAATTATCTATGATAAGAATCAAATTTTGCAACAAATCTGAAGAATCCAGATCAAACGAATCAAAAATGTTTCATGCTAAAGTAATAATGCCCAAGATTAAGCAGGCTGCTTTAAATCATGAATGTAACATAATATTTGATGACATAGACCTAATGCTTCAAATTTAAGTGGATTTTTAAGTTTAACAAAAATTGTAAATGTTGGTGTTTATCCAAATATGGTAATGTTGAAAAGAACAACAAACTGCAAGCTAGAACTCTTATGGGGGAATCTTCCGATAATAATAAACACGTACAAAAAAAGTTTTACCTTAAGTTCTTTTGGTTCCATTGCTTGCAGCTGTGATGCAGTTGTGTTAGGCCCTTCGGATCCTGGTTGCTGCTGTCCTGATTGTTGATGTGTTTCTGCATTATTTATTTCAGGCCCTAGGTTGTCAAACCTGCAAAAAACAGAAAGTTTATGCATTGTTTCATGTAATTGTGTAGGTTTATGTTTAATTTTGTTTGATTCTTACATGTTCAAAAGGAACCTGGTTTCCACCGTTGATGGGTTGACGTAAACATGAGTTGCGTTAGTTGATTGGAGATGAAGTCTACCTGTATTTAGAAGCGATGTTAATTTTTTAATTTTTGGTCTTATAATTTAGTTGTATGTTATTTTTACCCATGAAGTCGGTGAGTCTTAGTGCTGTTACTGCGAGTATTGTGGGCTTTGATGACGCCTCAATTGCAATCCTTGGGAGTCTAGCTGTTGATGTGGCAATTTCCTCCCATAATCTTATGGAAACATTCTGGTTGCTGGATAGTTTAACGATAGTATTTATTATGGTGAATGTTGTATTAATAATTGTATAACTGAACTTTTTTGCTGGTTGTTACCTGCAATCTCTTAATGTAAGGACGGCATATGGTTTTCCGTTGTTTGTGATGTTATCCTCCATTTGCTGTAGAATGCCAATGTAATCTGTGGTACAAGTTTAAAAATTATTGGTAATATGTATGTTATTTTCTGTTGTAATTAGAGCAATTGTTTTTGTTGTTGTTACCTAAGATCATTCTATTTTGTGCGTGGTTTGGGTCCTTGCTTTTACTGTGCAATGCGTCAAGCCTTTGCCGGTTCACAAACTCAAAATATTGATCTGGAAATTCAGGACTTTCTGGTATAGGAGCAAAAACAGATGCTGACCCGATTCTCATGTAAGTCGGATGTGATAAGGTAGATGTATACTTGTCTGGTTCAATGCATGCATATCCATTAATTTTGTAGCATTTATGAACCTACAGCTTTGACGTAACCATTCTTTGGTCTTTTCCTTTTGCCATAGCCTGAATGCCCATACCCTGTTGCATAAGTAGAAAATATGTGTTGGTAAATTGTTTATTTATTATTATGCGAGCCAGACACATGGAAGTTGTAATGTTGTAGTTGGTTAAATGTATAATTTTTTGTTGTTTTGTTTAAAGGTATTTGTCTTGTTTTGAATAGAGAAGTACCTCTTTGTCAACAAATACATAGCAGACTTCATTATCACGAAATGCGGGCTTCCAGCAACGAACAACTTGAACCTCCAATTCAGGTGCAGCACCCTCAGGTCTAAGCGCGGAAATGCCACTATCTTCCATTGAACTTTACCTATAACAGAAGTAAGATTTGGCAATTAGTGTGGTAATAATAGATGATTATTGCAGAGTAGGAGACTTACTTTTGCATTACTAATAGAAATAGAATATTGAATGTAAGTTTGAGGCAGACCTGTTTTTTTGTTACCTCATGTAGTAATTCTGTGTAAACAATGTTTAAAGTTTTATTATTACTATTATCAATGCATTTTTTGGTCAAAATTCTAATAGAGTTGGGGTTGGTAGCTCGTGAGAGTGCAACATAAAGTTGGTCATGCCCAAAAATTGGTTCAGGTAAATAAATTCCAATTCTATCTACACTTTGACCTTGACTTTTATTGATTGTCATTGCATAGCACACTCTTATTAGGAATTGTCTTCTTGTAAAAACGAATGGTAATTCTTTTGTATTATGAACGAAGTTAATCCTTGGAATGTAGACTCTACTCCCAATAGATGTGCCTATTATTATGTGTGCCTCTATAACACGTGGTAATAACTGAGAAACTAATAACCTTGTTCCATTACATAAACCATTTTTTTGATCTATGTTGCGAATTAACATAATTGGGGTATTCTTTTTTAATTTAACACAATGTTTTGGAATGCCGTTGAAATTTAAAGTATTCAAATATTCAATAGGATACATCATGTCAATGTCACCGGCATTCATAGAATGTGGGACCATTGAATCTGTGCTTAAGTAGGAAATATAATCGCCTAGTGACAAATCTAAGACAATATCGTTTATCTCGTCAACAGTCTCATTCTTTGGACATATAAGCGCTCGTTCTGCCATCATTGTTGCCGTCGGGTTGAAAAGGCTGTTGTCATCATAAACAAATCTAAGCAGATCACATATAGCTAAATCACTGTCTTCAATCACCATTTCAGCCGGAATTTGAATAACTTTGGTATCTGCCTGTTTTGGGACCGTCTGTTCACCTTCCTCACCATTTCCAATTCTTAGCAGCCATTCTGTGAACAACTTTGTGTTAGGCTGTGATGATGTGTTTGAAGATGACGTTAAAACTCTGATGTTTGTAGAAAGCATATGTACAACAAAATGTTTCCAAAGATATGATCTTGGAAGAGATGAGGCTATGATTTCTTCTTTTGTACATCTTGGTTTAACCGGTAGTGTTTGTCTAAAGTCTCCTCCTAATAGTACGGATTTTCCACCAAAAGGTATATTCATATTGCCTGTTAAATCTTGCAAAGTTTTGTCCAATGATTCAAAACATCTTCGATCACTCATCGGTGCTTCGTCCCAAACAATTAATGTAGTTTCTAAGAGAAGTTTGGCTAAGTTTGTATTCTTTTTGATATAACACACTGATTCATCATTTAATTCGAGTGGTATCTTGAACCTTGAATGTGCAGTACGTCCGGAGGGCAATAATAATGATGCTATTCCTGATTCTGCAACTGCTAAGACAATATGACCGGCTGATCTTAATGCTGATCTGATTGTCTTCCACATGTATTTTTTGCCAGAGCCACCATGACCATAAACAAATAGTAAAACTTGTGATGATTTCTCAAAGCTAAATATGACATGATCATAGGCCGATTTTTGCTCTGGCTAGAGGTTTGCCTTTAATGAAAGATGTTCCCGGTGTAAAGCCTCCCTATCATAACTTTTTTCTTCAAGTAGTAAGACGTTCCTTAAAACGGTCATTGAAGTTTCTGTGGGCAGTGGTAATCCGAAATCTGATAAAGACTTTGGGCTAGTGTTCGAACTTGATAGCAATTCAAGTTCGCATAGCACAAATTGTTTTAGGTCAGAGTCATTTATTGATCTGCCTGAATGGCGGAGGCTCAAATCAATACTATAAGCCAAGTCATCAGCCATATTTTTCCAGGTTGCATCCCATAGCATTATTGGATTTGATACATTGCAAAACAATAGTATGTGCACGAATAGCAGTCTTAGTTGTGCTGATGTTGCCCATTCCGATGCTTCAGTGATAGTGCCTAACCAATCTTTATCATCCCCTATTAAGCCCAATTTCTCGCATGCCTGTCCAAAAGTTGGATATATTTCTGTGACAACCCGAAAAATTCATGATTTATTTATGTGATTTTTACTTTTTTAACAATATTGATGATAATAATAATAATAATAATATTATTATTAATAATAACAACAACAATAATAATAGTAATTTATAAAAGTTTATTAAATTTTGAAATAATAATAAGAATAATAAAGTTCATGGGGTGAATATGTAATTTGTGAAACTTGAAATTAAAACTTTAAAACATAAATTGTTAACAAATAAACCGCAGGGACTACTTCTGTAATTTCTGAAACCCAACCCCGATTTCCCCCCCCCCCCCCCCCGCATTTCCGGCCACCGGAATCCGGCCGCCGGCCGCGGCTCCGGCGAGGCCCCAAACGACCTAAAAACCGGTCCATTTGAACCCCACAAAGCGCCACTACGATCGTGGTTGAATTTCCAACAATAATGCAGCGATTAATTGGGGAAAAAGTAATCACAATTTAGGTAATGGACCACTAAACCGAACCCACTTTAACATACCTACTACAATCCACTTAAACGATAATAATAATCAAGTTAATGCGACCAAATCGATCCTATATATAGTCCTAATCTGCCTACACTTCCAATCGCACCTACAACAAACCATAACATCACCTTCGATCCTCTCCATGGCCGAGGACCTGCAACTCAATTGAAATCGAACCTCCGAGTTTTCTTGTACGAAATTGACATAGGGCTTTGCAACTACAACATCACACGAAGCTACACACGAAGTTAATTTGATTTTCATTGAGGTTTGCACACGAATTGGATTCAAACTCCATCGCGACTTGCTCATCACCTGTGTTCATCGAATTCGACCATTTTTGGGTAATTAAACACATACTCACACTCGATTTCATATGGGCAATGAAAGCCCTAAGTTTAAAATCATTAACAGGATCGAATTGGGGATCAATTTTGGATCTGTACAAATTAGGGTTCATGGCAATTTGGGGGTTCTTTCTGTTAATGTTTAAAACCAATTGGAACCATGGTTTACCGCGGCTGCGGCCTTGGTTCACCGGTCCATGGTTCCCTTGCCATCCTTGAGGTCCCGGGTTCGAACCCGGGCAACCTCTTTTATTTTTTGAAGCCTTTTTAAGCTTTAAAAAAATACATAAAAATTTCTAAAAATCGTAAAAATAAGTTTTACAAACTTCCCTTATTTTAAATGCTTCATAATTATTTTCTGTAAATTTATTTCATTTAAAAACCTTAATAATTTTTATAAAATATTATTTACAAATTTTATACATAATTATTTTTATAAAAATAGACTTTAAATAAGGGGTTGAATCACTAAATTATTATTTAGGGTAAACCATTATCTATATATCATTGTTTAAAGCAGAAATATTAATATGTATATATATATATATATATATATATATAAAGGTTATTTAAACTTGTCTTTAAACTTTAATGTTTCTTTCTCTAAATTCAAATGGTCAAATAGTATATTCCACTTTCATGGGATCACAACATAACCGTTTATATCATTTTGTTTAAATTAGATATTAAAACCCCCAAATATCAAATGAAACCCTAATCCTCGATTTAACGTTGATCAAAAATATTGTAACATATATATATATATATAATCGACACCGAACCAATTTGTGAGACGCGAAACCGTACAGTTATTACATTTATAATTAATAATTGATATTAATTATATATATATATACTAAATGAAACACAGGTTAATTGGAAAACCGATCTTTTGTGCTTACAATTACTTGTTGCTCTACACTCGAGGTGAGTTCCACGGCCCCTTTTTACTTTCTTTTCTTTTTGGGGGAGAAAACATGCAAACACTATTTTTGTCATGGTTGCCAGTATTATTGATATCGCTTGTTATGTTAGTGCGAAACGCATTTGAAAGTCCTTACAGTATCAAACCGTTAGTAACACGATTAGCGAGGTAATTTTGAGTAGTACTACTGGGTCTGACAAACCCCGCCTGGGCTAGTCGCGCTAGCTTGATTGGAGGTCGAACGGGTGCTAAATTGACCTGTAACGATTGCCACGGTCAGTTAAGACGTGGTGGAAAGGCACTAAACACACACAGTCAGCTTCGGTTTGAAACACTAACTAACTTGTTTATAGGCTCGCGACCTATCGATATGCTTTATATACTAAACCATGTGAAACGCTTTTCGGACATAGTTCTGGTTGATGAAACATATGAAACGCTTTCTGGTACATTTCTTGTTGATTAAAACCTGTGGACTCACCAACTTTATGTTGACACATTTTAGCATGTTTTCTCAGGTCACAGAAACGCACAAGGTTAAGAACTCAGCTAGGATGCATGCATGGCATACATCACAACACAACTGGTTTAATTTGTGAAACACTATTAATTCTTATGGTTGAAACGCATATTGAAACGATTCACTGTTGATTTCTATATTTGAAACGCTTCCGCAAGTCTGAAACACTCATGTTTGATTTAAACAAATGTTATGTTTTGTAATTACTGTGTTTGGTGTAACTGATGCTTATCTGAGATCCTGGTGTGTCACACGCCTGACGGTAAAACCCCGTTAGCGGATTTTGAGGGTGTGACAGATTGGTATCAGAGCATTAGTTATAGCGAACTAAAATGGACTTTGCATCTCATTTGCATTGCATTTTAGACTATAGCTGGATTTGCATTAGTTACACACACATAGATTACTAAGCAGTACTTATTAACTTTAGATGCCTGAGAACTGTTGCTTTAACATATTTCTGTGACACATAGATACCTGAGGAAAAGAAACTGATAACTCGTGCCTTTAATTTCTCTCTAAAGTTTTATTCCATGAACCAAAGAAATTTGTGTGACACATAGACACCTGTATTCTGGATTTCCTGGCAAAAGGCCCTCGGGCTAAGGCAAGCATATCGCATATATCTCATTGCGAGACCTGGTATGCTTACCTGGGGATTTCTGGGATGAGTGATAAACTATGGTCAATATACACAAATATCTAGGTCACATGTATCATCCTCGACTAATAGAGGGGTGGGGAGTTCTGCTCGCTCACTTCCAACATCTACACATGATTCTTCACTCTCGGAGTTGAAGCAACGACAACCCGAATCCACCAATACCACTTGGGAACGCGAAACTCTTTTCAAACACACACGATGACAAACAAGGAGAACAACACACATTACTTCCTTAACTCTATCGTACTTGTCTCGGTTCTCATGAAGCCTCACTATCAATATGCAAACAAATCCTCTATTCCTACTAGTATGAAACAAATTAATGTTATTAATAGTTATCATTCGATAGTGACTGTCGAATCATGTCTGGAAGGAGACCTGGACGCCCGAGAGGACACGGAAACATCAACCTGACTCAAGCTGAGTTGGATGCCATCATTAATGAGCGTGTTACTAATGCGCTCACAGCCTATGAACAGATCCGCAACCAGAACCAGAACAACCAGAATCTGAATCAAGGAGGCCCAACAGCCTGTACCTACAAGATGTTTATGGACTGTAAGCCTCACTCTTTCAGCGGTTCTGAAGGTGCTGTCACACTACTTCGCTGGCTAGAGAAGCTCGAATCAGTGTTCGCCATGTGCAACTGTCCTGCTGGAATTCGTGTCAAGTACGCCTCTGGCACACTGGAAGGACCAGCTTTGACATGGTGGAATTCACAGGTTCAGACTTTAGGACTTGATGCTGCTAACGGTATGCCTTGGGATGATTTCAAAACACTGATGAAAGAAGAATATTGCCCCAGAAACGAGGTCCAGAAGCTGGAAACAGAGTTTTGGAATCTCAAAATGACTGGCTCTGAAATTGAGGAGTACACTACTCGTTCACACGAGTTGGCTACTCTATGTCCCCAAATGGTGACCCCGGCCTACAAACGGATTGAAAAGTACATTGATGGCCTAGCTCCTCAAATCCAAGCTAGTGTTATAGCTGCTGATCCTGCCACAATTCAGCAGGCTATTCGACTGGCTCACAAGCTCACTGATCAGGCAGTGGCACATGGTATCCTACCTAAACGTGGCGCCACCTCTGGACCATTTGAACACAAAAGGAAATGGGATGGTAACAATAGTAAGTCTTCAAGCTCCGATCAACAACCAATCAGAAAGTTTGATCCATCTAGAAGCTTCATAAACAACAATCATAACAACAACAACGGTCAGGGATCGAACAACTACGTTGGCAAAAACCCAAAGTGTAACAAGTGCAACTTCCATCATTATGGTCAGTGTGATCGTTTTCGTTGCCAAAGATGTGGCAAGACGGGTCATATTGCTAGGGATTGCAGGGGTGATCTAATGGCTAGGCAACAACCTCAACAACGCCAGGGCGGAGCGACCAGGGGCTGTTATGAGTGTGGTAAGGAGGGCCACTACAAGAAGGATTGCCCACAACTGAAGAATGGCAACAGCGGCAATGATGGAAACAACAACCATGGAAATGGTGCCAAAGGTCGAGTTTTTGTGATTGGCTCTGGTGAGGCAAGGGATGATTAGGATGTGATTACTGGTACGTTTCCTCTGAATGGTCGTTTTGCTTCTATACTGTTTGATATCGGTGCCGATAAGAGTTTTGTTCCCAACAAGTTTATCAAACTCCTAGACGTGACCTTAGTTGATATGGAAACTAGTTACACTGTAGAATTAACTGATAGGAAACTAATTGAGACAACTCACGTCATTAAGGGATGTAAACTAGGACTATCTGGACATGAGCTAGGTATAGATCTGATGCCGGTCACACTTGGCAGTTTTGATGTAGTCGTCGGCATGGATTGGTTATCTAAAAACCAAGCCGAAATTTTCTATCATGAGAAGTCTGGATAACGATCATGAGTATTACAAGTTTCTACTCTATACCCTAGGGTGCTAGGATCGTAATTCTAGTAAGACCTTGTTAAGGGTAACAAAACATTACTAACCCTTGCTATTACTTAAGTCCTGTCCTACTTAGAGCCTTCATGGTATTTCCAATCATTTTAAGATACATACCTCCACTTAGTATTTCGGTAACTGAGGAACTGATTGAATACTTAGAATGGAAGTGAACTACAGGAAATATAGAAGAGTGATGAAACTTATTGTACATATTCTTTGGGATGATGCTAAGGAAAATTAGGATGTCGTGTAACCGGTTTAAGCACATTCTTAGTATATGGTAATGCTTATATATAGGGTTATTGAGGTGAGTTCAAAGCTTTGGTGATTGAGTACTACTACTTAAGGAATGAAATGCAAAAGTTAGAATGGTAATTCTAAAACCGTGCAATAGTAGGGTTAGGTTGTGCTCTTTATACTGACAAACTCCATGAATTGACAAAGCTGATGTCATACCTTATGACATTAGACCAAATAGGATTAAGAAGGACACTAGGCAAATCTAATGAGTAGTAGAAAGAAGTTGGAGGGTTGAACAAGCAATCTAACGGTAAGGTAGACAAGGATGCCAATATTGTGAACCTAGCTATGTTGGTTGATACGATTAAGCTAATATACGTTAAATAGGAACATTAAGAAGGTTGGAGTTCCGACCATTACCATAAGTGTGCCCTAGGTCGATTAGGACCCAAGGACAAGTTAGAAGCAATCAAAATTAGGAAATGGCTATAGCTAGAAAGTAAGAACAGTTAAATTATGGGAAATTATTGATCGAGAGGTCAAGACACTCAAACACAGTCGTATCCCTATTGTCAAAGTTCGGTGGAACTCCCGGCGTGGTCCTGAGTACACTTAGGAACGAGAGGACGAAATGATGCGCAAGTATCCTAACCTGTTCAAGGATGCGGTCTGTACATCTTAATTTTCGGGACGAAAATTCCTCTAACAGGGGGATGATGTGACAACCCGAAAAATTCATGATTTATTTATGTGATTTTTACTTTTTTAACAATATTGATGATAATAATAATAATAATAATATTATTATTAATAATAACAACAACAATAATAATAGTAATTTATAAAAGTTTATTAAATTTTGAAATAATAATAAGAATAATAAAGTTCATGGGGTGAATATGTAATTTGTGAAACTTGAAATTAAAACTTTAAAACATAAATTGTTAACAAATAAACCGCAGGGACTACTTCTGTAATTTCTGAAACCCAACCCCGATTTCCCCCCCCCCCCCCCGCATTTCCGGCCACCGGAATCCGACCGCCGGCCGCGGCTCCGGCGAGGCCCCAAACGACCTAAAAACCGGTCCATTTGAACCCCACAAAGCGCCACTACGATCGTGGTTGAATTTCCAACAATAATGCAGCGATTAATTGGGGAAAAAGTAATCACAATTTAGGTAATGGACCACTAAACCGAACCCACTTTAACATACCTACTACAATCCACTTAAACGATAATAATAATCAAGTTAATGCGACCAAATCGATCCTATATATAGTCCTAATCTGCCTACACTTCCAATCGCACCTACAACAAACCATAACATCACCTTCGATCCTCTCCATGGCCGAGGACCTGCAACTCAATTGAAATCGAACCTCCGAGTTTTCTTGTACGAAATTGACATAGGGCTTTGCAACTACAACATCACACGAAGCTACACACGAAGTTAATTTGATTTTCATTGAGGTTTGCACACGAATTGGATTCAAACTCCATCGCGACTTGCTCATCACCTGTGTTCATCGAATTCGACCATTTTTGGGTAATTAAACACATACTCACACTCGATTTCATATGGGCAATGAAAGCCCTAAGTTTAAAATCATTAACAGGATCGAATTGGGGATCAATTTTGGATCTGTACAAATTAGGGTTCATGGCAATTTGGGGGTTCTTTCTGTTAATGTTTAAAACCAATTGGAACCATGGTTTACCGCGGCTGCGGCCTTGGTTCACCGGTCCATGGTTCCCTTGCCATCCTTGAGGTCCCGGGTTCGAACCCGGGCAACCTCTTTTATTTTTTGAAGCCTTTTTAAGCTTTAAAAAAATACATAAAAATTTCTAAAAATCGTAAAAATAAGTTTTACAAACTTCCCTTATTTTAAATGCTTCATAATTATTTTCTGTAAATTTATTTCATTTAAAAACCTTAATAATTTTTATAAAATATTATTTACAAATTTTATACATAATATTTTTATAAAAATAGACTTTAAATAAGGGGTTGAATCACTAAATTATTATTTAGGGTAAACCATTATCTATATATCATTGTTTAAAGCAGAAATATTAATATGTATATATATATATATATATATATATATATAAAGGTTATTTAAACTTGTCTTTAAACTTTAATGTTTCTTTCTCTAAATTCAAATGGTCAAATAGTATATTCCACTTTCATGGGATCACAACATAACCGTTTATATCATTTTGTTTAAATTAGATATTAAAACCCCCAAATATCAAATGAAACCCTAATCCTCGATTTAACGTTGATCAAAAATATTGTAACATATATATATATATATAATCGACACCGAACCAATTTGTGAGACGCGAAACCGTACAGTTATTACATTTATAATTAATAATTGATATTAATTATATATATATATACTAAATGAAACACAGGTTAATTGGAAAACCGATCTTTTGTGCTTACAATTACTTGTTGCTCTACACTCGAGGTGAGTTCCACGGCCCCTTTTTACTTTCTTTTCTTTTTGGGGGAGAAAACATGCAAACACTATTTTTGTCATGGTTGCCAGTATTATTGATATCGCTTGTTATGTTAGTGCGAAACGCATTTGAAAGTCCTTACAGTATCAAACCGTTAGTAACACGATTAGCGAGGTAATTTTGAGTAGTACTACTGGGTCTGACAAACCCCGCCCGGGCTAGTCGCGCTAGCTTGATTGGAGGTCGAACGGGTGCTAAATTGACCTGTAACGATTGCCACGGTCGGTTAAGACGTGGTGGAAAGGCACTAAACACACACAGTCAGCTTCGGTTTGAAACACTAACTAACTTGTTTATAGGCTCGCGACCTATCGATATGCTTTATATACTAAACCATGTGAAACGCTTTTCGGACATAGTTCTGGTTGATGAAACATATGAAACGCTTTCTGGTACATTTCTTGTTGATTAAAACCTGTGGACTCACCAACTTTATGTTGACATATTTTAGCATGTTTTCTCAGGTCACAGAAACGCACAAGGTTAAGAACTCAGCTAGGATGCATGCATGGCATACATCACAACACAACTGGTTTAATTTGTGAAACACTATTAATTCTTATGGTTGAAACTCATATTGAAACGATTCACTGTTGATTTCTATATTTGAAACGCTTCCGCAAGTCTGAAACACTCATGTTTGATTTAAACAAATGTTATGTTTTGTAATTACTGTGTTTGGTGTAACTGATGCTTATCTGAGATCCTGGTGTGTCACACGCCTGACGGTAAAACCCCGTTAGCGGATTTTGAGGGTGTGACAATTTCGCCCGTCACAGTACGTATATCAGTAAACGAACAACATCCAGTTTGATGACTAAGTAACATTCTTAGATAAAACAGTTCTCCACATGCAGGATGTACGTAAGCAAGTCTACCAACAGCAGGTGTTCGCTTAGATGTTCTTTTAATCCATGTTTTTGAAGGCACATCCCATCGGTATTTTGAAAGATAATCAATGTAGCGAAGATGCAGGCCGTTACTTGAAACTGATTGCTGAAATTCTTTTTCTGTAAGATTATTGGCCAACCACTCAGTAAGTGTAGTCTTGGATGCATATTCATTGTTGATAACATCCACTAAGTTTTGTGATTGCCGAAATGTTAGATTTTGTTTGCCTTCTAAATGCACCGCTAAAATCTGAACAGGTGGATTTCGGTGATGGATTGGAAAGGTAAAGATGCGCCATGAAGCTTCGTGAGGACATATAAACCGACCATCAAGATAATTCTTAATCTCGTCAATAACCCCCGTTGTATCATTTGTATTACTTCCAGAATCACCAATATCCTTAGTTAGTGCAAAGCGAACTCTGTCAGCACCTTTCGAGATGTATTTGAAAGTATATTTTATAAGCATACTCCAGCCACAATATTCAACATTAATATGTGCATCAAAATGTAGAAGAAGTTTTCTATTATACGGAACAACAAATCCATTATCCAGGGACACACCACGCTTCAAGTGTTGGCGGTTATCATTACGCCTATTGTAATGGATGTAACCACCGTTGTCGATACGGGTATGCATTTCATAATTCTTGGGGAACAATTTTGAGCAGACACCATCTTTCATACACGGGGAATTCAATCTTGCCAATCCACATGGACCATGCAGCATAAAGGTTGTTACAATCCTATGTAATGCAACATCAGTCGTTGGATCAGGGAGCTCGACACTTATATAGCGATCTACATCCTCTGGATTGCGTATACGGTATTGTTCTGTTACCCATAATAACGTATGACAATGAGGGGACCTCTTTTTTGGAACTCAATAGTATAGAGCTCTGAAGGTATGCAGAAATTTTGACTGAGTAAAAACAATACTTCATGTGGAAGGTATATTTCTAAATTAAGAATCAGATAACATAGATTAAGAATACCTGCAGTCACGTCGCCGAACGGTTTGACTTTATTCAAGCATTTTATGAAAGAACATACTTTCATTTGGAAAACCCTGGCTATGATGTCAGGTCTATCCTGTGCAGATGAGACACCGGTATTTGAAATCTCTCTAGTAATCTCAGGCCATTTGACATTACACATGAATGTGATGAAGTATTGTGGGTTACCGAACACACGACACAAAGCTAATGCATCCTGATAATGTTTGTACATATATCTAGGACCACCAGTGAATGATGATGGTAACACCACACGTTGACCTACACTACTTGCTTCTATATCACCACGACAAATAGCATCTTGCACACCATCCAAGAATTCACAGCGAAAATCTTGTTGATTATTTCGTATGTACTCAAGACGTGAATGTTCAATACAAACGTACGCATCAACTATGTACTGTTGGAAAAGACGACCAGCATGCAGAAGATGTGTATATAAACCCTGGCGATGGTGAATTTGGTAACTGTAAAACATGGACGGCGTTAGGTTACGGCCTTCTGTCTCTTCACCTGCTGAGATTTGTAATTCTGAAGACCATCCTTGCTCAGCATAAGGAAATAGGAGGGGATATTACAGTGACATGTACGCGGGGTGAAGTTTGCTAACTCTATGCGGTGAGTTGTCCCTGGCATGAATAATAATGTCAAAATCATCTGATGCAGAGTATGAATCACAAACGATTGCGCCAATAACACCTGCGGAGGGGTTGTCATACCTTCTATCTTGGTTACGGCTAAAGAGCTTAATATAGAAGTTTGGAACTACAGGCATAGCACATAACTCTCTCGCCGTCCTAAAAATTTTAACATATTCATTAACCTCATCTAACATTTCAGTTAGCGCCGACACAACAGTAACAGACAAATCTGAAGTACTACCATCACTGAAGTACCGAAGTCTGTTTGAAAGCTCGTTTTCACCATCAAAGATGTACATCTGTAAAAATCTAGGCCGATCGCCAGGATTTGAGCACACGGATCCAATCCAATGAGAAACCTGACCGGTAACACGGAAAACATACGGAGATCCACCTTGATTGATAGAATTGTCGACAGTAGCACCAAAAGATGTCATGGAAAACATTGCATTATAAGCACGAATATTGCACATGAAATGAGGGTCAGCGAAAAGTGATTTTAGTAAATCCGGCGGTTGCATAGGATAATGCAGGAGCACTCTTCCAGCCTTACAGCACTTGTGATATCGAGGCCTTTGACGTGCAGGAAAAGATGCCAAACGCTCATCGTGCCAAAATAGTGCACCGCAAAACTCACAAACCTTGTCACAACATCCCAAACCAGCGTATCCAGGAGAGACAACCGAAGTGCTGTCATTAATCGTCGCGTGATCTGGCCCAACACCAGAGGCTGAGGGCACACCCCGTACAGATTGTGAACCAGGATGCGCTGAAGATTGAAGCATTGACATACGACGTATAGACTGTAAACGGGTTTGACTTGCAGTCTCAAACCCCGAGAGTGAAAATGAAGGAGCACCCGAAGGAACAGTTTCCTTATGTCTGTGTTTAGGCATTGAATTCTAAAAAGAGAACATAAATAATAAGCAAAAATACAAATTTTAAAGCTATAGAAAGACTCATCACGCTAAAGATAAGTCTTGAAACCACCCTTTTTTTACCGGTAGTAAATCCCTATAATAGGCATGGCAATGTTCTGCTTTGTAACAGACACAATGAAACATCCTAAAAAATATCTTAAACAATCAAAAAAACGAATGGATAGCATGTATGATCTTAGAAATCCATAAATCTGATAGAACATACATCCAACAAATGCTCTATACCTCAAAGATAAACCTTGATCATTCAATCATCCAAAAGTAAACATAATATCAAATCCTTCCAAAGACATACACTGTGGCATTGTGCTAATAAATCATTTTACATTCCTTATACAACATATCCACATTACTAATTCATCACATCAAAATCCCACTAAATAATGACCTAAAACCTTTGTTCACTAAATAAATTGATAAATACATAAGCATGGCAATATTCTGCAAGTGAAACAGATGAAAAATACACCTAAAACTTTCCATTATTTCATTGTTTGTTCAACTCCTACTAATATTGACACCTACACATAAGTGAAACAGATAAGGATGAAAGCTAGAAACTGGAACCTTACATTCCTTTATTAAATCAAATTCAAACAGAGCATCTTCTTAAAATCGATAAAACACAATATTTTCCCCAAACCCCACAACCATACCCAAATGGCTTGCTAACACCAGTACCAATGCACTTAAGTTTCTGCCACAAAAACACAAACATAAAGAACACATCCGAAATTAGTGGCAATTTCAGAAAAAGATCCGATCACCACAACATGAAACGACCAAAATTAAGACACAAAACCAACATGCAACCCCCAAAATACACAATCTGACCACACAAATAACTGAATAAGAAGATGAAACGGAACAAAGAAGAAAACACAAACCTAGAAGCCGAAGGAACAATCGGAAGATCATCGAGTGTAAAGCACAACACATGTAAATCAAATCCAAACAATAACCATTCGATAACATTAAGAAGACGATGAGACAAAGAACCGAAAAAAATACACACCTGAAAACAGCAACAACTATCGGAGGATGAGAGAGTACGGAACACAACCGACGAAGAAGAAACTCAAATCACATAAACGATTATGTTAAAGCACACATCACCAAGGAACTAAACACAAAACAAACACGTGTCCCACTAATCTCAGATAAAACCTCAGATAAGATCCGACGACGACGATGAAATCGGCCAGATCCAACGACCACAACAAAACCTGACACTGTTCATGAATTGCAAATTTCATAGAAGGTAATTTATGAAAGACGGAAGCTATTTTTAAACAATTATGGGAATATTATAAAAATTACAGAAAATAATCTGTTTGGAGTTAGATGCTATAAAAATTATGAGATATTACTAACTGTTGGAATAAAATTCTTTGAATTTTTAATAATTTTTGGATAACCGTAAGTATTTTTGATAATTAATGGAAACTTTGGACTAATTTTAAGCAAATTATGTATAAATAATTTGTTGGAAATTTTTGTGATAACATTATTGGTAGAACTTCCAAAAGATACTTACATCTGAGGTTCTAAAAATTTTGAAGAAAATTATGGCTGATACTGTAAACTATTTTTTTAGGTTCAAGTTTGAAGACACGGTGAGTTCATAGTCCCATTTTCAACCCTTTGGTATTCAATAAAGTTTTGGGGGAAAAAGTATACTGTTTGGATTGATATATTATTTTTGAAAATATTTTGATACTTACTGTCATTTGCGATACAACCATTAGTTCGAATGAGGAACCGTCCGATAATATTAGTAGCGCTACTTAGGAGAATATTTGCACCAACCGGATGAGGGTTAATGCTATTTTCCTGCACCTAACCGAATAGGGGTTATGATGTAATATTATCTGATTTTGTGAATTATTTCGTGACAGTATGATTATGTTGTGAGTAGGTTTGGTTGTAATTGATACATCAACAAAATATTTGTCTGTCTATAAACCTATGTTCTCACAAACGTTTTGTTGACTAGTTTAAGTGTACTTTTTCAGGAAATAATGAGTAATTCGTTTGACTTTAGCTTCGAAGTTCACAACGGATGGGGCGAAGTAGTTGGGAGAGTTTGCGTCACGCTAACCGTTAATATAGTTGACGGTAGCGTGTATGTTGACGCTCACTTTCATAGATTCTAGACATGCTGTGATTTAGTTGTAAACAATTACATCTAATTTTGTAACCTATGTAAAAGATGTAATTCCACTATTATAAATAAAGCATGTCGTATGTTATGTTTTATGTATATATGATTATTGTGTTTATTTCACTGTAATTAATGTACTCTGATAAAAGCTAGTCACACCCCACCAGCATCGTTCACGCTTCCGCCGGGATGTGACAGGTTGGTATCAGAGCCATTGGTTATAGGGAATTAGTTATTTTTAAGAAAATAACTAGACTATAACCATAAGCTCAAAAATATACTTTATGATTTTATGTGAATTATGTGAATTATGTGAAATTCTATGATTTTGTGATTAAGATTTTAACATATCTTAATAATCATTTGACTAACCATTTTGTGAAATATTGTTAAGAAATTTTTGCAGTTATGAATTCAGATAGTTACCACTATGAGACTGACCCTTCCGAGTGTTCATACCATAGCAGCCCTAAGGAAATAACACCTGAACCAGAAACTCAGCAGGCTATGGATGTTTCCCCAACTAAAATGGAGAATAAATCAAAGGTTTATGTTAGACGTGCACCAGTACAATTAGGAGGATACACAATTCAGACTCCTAGGAAGAAGATACGACGTGGAAACAGGTTTAGAGCTAAACCAGCTGAGGATGTGGAGATACAACCTTCTGATTCCCCTAAAAATGAAGATAGGGTTATTAAGAGACAAGAACTGGATCAGGTGAAGACAGCCCAACAAACTCTTAGGAAACTTAAGAAAATACAGCTGGGAATCTGGAAAATCCAGAAGGATATCAAAAAGCTCAAGACACCTAAAAAAAGTATCTTCACCAGGATATGGAAATGGATTCGTAGAAACTAAAAGATTATAATCTAACATTCTAGAATAAAATAAATAAGAGCTTTATTGATATATGTACTTTTGTGTCAACATGTTTATTTGATTTGTGTTAAATAATTTTTGTGTTAAGATATTTAATTATGATTCTAATATTGAAATTCACTATAGCGAATCATGCCGCCAAAAAGAAACACTAAGCCTGTCAGGAGAACAGCTCGAGTGGGACGACCCAGAACCAGACTTGGGGAAGAAACACCCGTGAACCCTGATACAAGTGAAAATGATAGGATTTCTCAGATGATAGCCCAGCAAATAGAAGCTACCCTACCAACCTTAATAACCCAACTCCAGCAAAACCTAAATATTGGAACTACCTCACACCCACCAACAAGGCCTGAAAATATTATCCCAGAGGAACGACAGGAAGAGGATATTCTGAATGGAATCTCAAAGGGATGTTCTTACAAGACCTTCATGTCTTGCAGACCCCGGGAATTTGATAGAAAAGGTGGAGCAGTACAAGCTTTGAGATGGCTAGATGAAATGGAAGGAGTCTTGGAAATCAGCAACTGTGCTGAAAACTTCAAGACACTGTTTGCTTCACATTCCTTAAAAGGAGAAGCACAATCTTAGTGGAAAATGGAGGTACATACTAGGGGTAGAAATGTTATGAATAAGCTGAGTTGGGAAGAATTTAGAAATCTAGTGATAGAAAAATATTGTCCTTATAATGAGATAGAAAAATTAGAGGCTGAATTTTTAGCACTAGAAATGAAAGGATCTGCACACCGGGAATATTAATAGGTATAATGAACTATCCAGGTTAGTACCACATCTGATAACCCCGGAATCAAAAAGAATAGAAAGGTATATTTGGGGATTAGTGCTACAAATAAGAGGACTAGTGAAATGTGCAAGAACCAAAACCTTCCAGGAAGCAGTAATCCTGTCAGGAAGTCTGACAGATGAAATGATCAGGAATGGATCATTAAGTCACCAACAGGTAGGAGAGAAAAGGAAATGGACTGAAAACCACTCTGGAAGAAGATTTGGAGAAAGCTCCCAGAAAAGAGTAACCCGACCTCCACCAAGAAACTTCTTGGGAACAGCTCAGGGAAAGAAAGTGGATAAACAACCACAATGTAATATCTGTCAAAGATATCATACAGGAAACTGTATGACAGTGGTTTGTTATAACTGCAAAAAGAAGGGACATATTTCTAGAGTCTGCAAAAACCCTACCAGCACAAAAACAGTCTGCTTTCAGTGTGGAAGTGAAAATCATTTCCGTAACGAATGTCCACAACGAAAGGGTAAGGCTCCAGCTAACCAAAACAACCCCCGTGGAAGGGCTTTTGTGATACAAGCTGACGAAGCTCGTTATGAACCAGAAGTAGTCACGGGTACGTTCCTTATCAATAACCAGTACGCTAAAGTATTATTTGATATATGAGCAACTCGTAGTTTTGTTTCACATACTTTTAGACCATCACTTAGTCTAACATCTGAGAAATTACGTGACATATATGTGATAGAATTAGCTGACGGTAAAATAATTGAAGCTAATGAAATCATTCCTAATTGCATCTTGAATTTAGATGAATACTGTTTTGATATAAATCTGATACCTATTAAGTTAGGAGGATTTGATATCGTAGTAGGAATGGATTGGTTGAGTACAAATCATGCTGAAATCATTTGTGATAAGAAAATGATTAAGATTCCTTTGATTAAGGAAGACAAAACCCTTTGCATATATGGTGATAGGCCAAATAATTTTGTGAAATTGATTTCTTGTAAAAAAGCACAAAAATGCCTCAACAAGAATTATTTAGCTTTCTTGGCTCATATAGTCAATACAAAACTTGATAAGGGAAATTTGGAAAGTGTTCCTGTTATAAATGAATATGCTGATGTTTTTCCTGATGAACTACCTGGACTACCACCTCCTCGTCAGGTAGAATTTAAAATAGAATTGATACCAGGAACAACCCCTATTGCCAAAGCACCCTACCGTTTAGCACCAACTGAGATGAAGGAACTCATGACTCGGTTACAGGAATTATTAGATAAAGGATTCATACGTCCTAGTGTATCACCTTGGGGAGCACCAGTGTTGTTTGTTAAAAAGAAAGATGGAACTTTTAGAATGTGTATTGATTATAGGGAACTCAATAAGGTTACCATAAAGAATAGGTACCCTCTACCTAGAATTGATGATCTGTTTGACCAATTACAGGGATCTAGTTATTTCTCTAAAATAGACTTAAGATCTGGATATCATCAATTAAGAGTACAGGAAGATGACATTTCTAAGACTGCATTTAGAACTAGGTACGGACATTATGAATTCCTTGTAATACCATTTGGGTTAACCAATGCTCCAGCAGTATTTATGAACTTAATGAATAGAGTGTGTAAACCTTACCTAGATAAATTTGTTATAGTCTTCATTGATGACATTCTAATTTATTCTAAGAGTAAGGAATACCACGAACAACATCTGAGGTTAACTCTGGAATTGTTACAAAAAGAAAAGTTATATGCAAAATTCTCAAAATGCGAATTTTGGAAAAGGGAAGTACAATTTCTAGGACATGTAGTTAACCAGAATGGGATTCAGGTTGATCCAGCAAAGATTGAGGCGGTTAAGAAATGGGAAATCCCAAAAACCTCAACTGAAATACGACAATTCTTAGGTTTAGCATGATACTACAGAAGATTTATAGAAAACTTCTCAAGGATAGCTCAACCGTTGACAGAATTGACCCAAAAAGATAGAAAGTATGAGTGGGGAGAAAAACAAAATGGAGCCTTTGAACTTCTCAAGAGTAAGTTATGTAGTGCACCCATATTAGCTTTACCAGAAGGACCAGACAATTTCATAGTCTTCTGTGATGCATCTCGTCAAGGCTTTGGATGTGTTTTAATGCAGAAAGATAAGGTGATTGCATATGCATCTAGACAACTTAGAGGTAGTGAAAAGAATTACACCACCCATGATCTAGAATTAGGAGCTGTAATATTTACACTGAAAATTTGGAGACATTACTTATATTGACTAAGTGTATAATATATACTGATAACAAAAGTTTACAACACATCTTTGATCAGAAGATGTTAAACATAAGACAAAGAAGATGGGTAGAATTACTAAGTGATTATGACTGTGAAATTAAGTATCACCCCGGTAAGGCAAATGTAGTTGCTGATGCTTTAAGTAGGAAAGAAAGAACAAAACCTTTACGGGTACGGGCAATGAAAATGGAACTACATTCAGATCTGTTAAGTCAAATACGGGAAGCTCAACAAAAAGACCTGCTGAAACTGAAAGGACAAATAAAAGACTTGAAAGAAGAAACAGATGGAATTCTGAAATTCAAAGGAAGAATCTGGATACCCGATAACAACATGATTAGAACAACTATACTGCAAGAAGCTCATAAGTCAAGATACTCTGTGCATCCAGGAAATAATAAAATGTACAAAGACTTAAAAAGCCAATACTAGTGGCCAGGCATGAAAAGATCAGTTGGAGAATTTGTGGAACAGTGTGATGTCTGCTCAAGAATAAAAGTTGAATACCAAAAACCTTCAGGATACTTGCAGCAACCAGAAATTTCAGAATGGAAATGGGATCAAATTACAATGGACTTCATAACTAAGCTACCCAGGACCAGAAATGGATACGACACAATTTGGGTTATAGTAGATAGATTAACTAAGTCAGCTTATTTCTTACCTATACGAGAAGATTATAAGATTGAGAGATTAGCAAGAATCTACATTAAAGAAATTGTGTCTAGACATGGAATACCTGTATCCATTATATCAGATAGAGATAGTAGATTTACTTCTAGGTTCTGGCAAACTTTACAAAAAGCTTTAGGGACCCAAGTAAATTTAAGTACAGCTTATCATCCACAGACTGATGGACAGAGTGAAAGAACAATACAAACTCTAGAAGATATGTTAAGAGCTTGTGCTATAGACTTTGGTGGAAATTAGGACAGTCACTTACCACTAATAGAATTTTCATACAATAACAGTTATCATTCTAGTATTGGGTTAGCTCCATTTGAAGCTCTGTATGGAAGAAAATGTAGGTCACCTCTATGTTGGAATGAAATAGGTGATAGACAACTCACAGGTCCTGAACTAATCCAAGAAACCATAGATAAGATCACTAAGATTAAAAACTGGTTGAAAACAGCTCGTGATCGATAGAAAAGTTATGCAGACAAACGGAGGAAACCATTGGAATTTCAAGTTGGAGACAGAGTCTATCTAAAAATATCACCTTCTAAAGGTATCTTTCGATTAGGAAAATCCAGTAAGCTGAACCCTAGGTACATTGGTCCATTCAAGATCATTGATAGAATTGGTCCTGTAGCATATAAGTTGGAATTACCACAGGAATTAAGTGAAGTACACAACACATTTCATGTGTCCAACCTCAAGAAATGTTTAACCAATGAAACCCTAGAAGTACTAATTCAAGAAATCAAAGTAGATAAGAAACTGCATTTTGTGGAAGAACCAATAGCCGTTGTGGGTACGGAAATAAAGAAGTTAAGAAGAAGTAAAATTCCCATAGTAAAAATTAAGTGGAACGCAAAGAGAGGACCAGAATACACCTGGGAAAGAGAAGATGAAATCAAGAAGAAATACCCCCACCTATTCAGAGATAATAATCATTTAAGTTTTCTAAAAGCACACTCCAATGAATTTTGGGACGAAATTCTTTTAACGGGGGGAGAATGTAACAACCCTAAAAATCTTGTATAAATATTACGTCAAAATTTTATTATATTACATTACAAACCACGGTAATGTTATGTTTAGTATGTATATATTTATGGATATACGTATGCATGTTTGCATGCATGCCTATATATTAGTAATTTACGTATGCATGTATGTTTATATACCCGAAACTCACACATACAGGTATATATATAAAAATTTTTACGTATGCATGTTTGTATACATATAAACACATGAAAAATTTTTGTATGCTTATATGTATGTATGGTTAGCATGTATATATGTTTACTTATGTATGTATATGATATAAGTTTACAAAAGTCACTTATGCATATATCTATGAGTATATATGTATATATATATGTACATATTAAAACTAAACTAAACTAAATCAAAAACTCAAACTAAAAACCTAAAACTAACACCCAAACCACCCTCCCAAACACCAAACCACCACCTGAAACCACAACACCATACCACCCGATAAGAACCACCACCACCCGAAGCACTTGGCACCATGTTTTCACACCATTAAACCGCCATCCTAAACCAAATTCATTGAATGAATACTAACTTAGAGCCCAAGTCTCATCATTTCAAAAGAAAATAGCAATCCCAAGGACCTCTCAGTTCTCTTGCTTTCGCACCTACTAATTGCCACAAACCGCCACCACACCACCTTATCCTACCACCTAGATACCTTGCCCCACTTTACTTCCTTCCCAAACCGCCACCCATGCCTCGGGTTTTCTTGCTTTCACACTCCCCAAAACGGCCACCTTGCAAGCCTTAGGCACTAAGCTATCACCATTAGATTTCAAGAGGTGGAACATTGCAACTTCCCAAAATTGGACACCTTGCATACCCGATTATCACCACCAAACATCACCTCACATTCACACTTTGGGCATCTCCAAAACCGCCACCAAGCAAGGCTATATAGGTGACTCCACATGGCTATAGGGAAAACACAATGATTGTGTTTGTAAAGGCGGTCGATCAAGAGATTATATACATCCATACACCCACAAACACAACCCAAGCTCTTATCTCTCCCTCTCGGCTTCTACACATACAACTATCAACCACTCTTCTCCCTCTCCCTCGGTTACAAACCTTAACACCACCACCATTCTGTCCCACCGCCTCTCCATCTCTCGGTCACACACCAAACAACAATCAACAACATCATCGCCAACCAACAACAACAACCGACAACAAACCACAACAACAAGCAACAAACAAACACAACCACACACCACCATCACCCATAACCACAACTTGTCACACCCCGACCGACGGCGGAATCATCAGAGCGGACGAGGGAATGATTGATTGTTCATAACACATGATTGTCTAATAGTGAAAATAATATTAAAATCAGATTACAGGATAGCATGAATTTAACAGATACAAATACAACAGTTGATACAAATACAACAGTTAAGTCACAAATAGTAATTGTCTTTTGTTTTGACTAAGTCCGGGTCTTATATGAGCATGTAGAAGTCTACTACTAGCTTAACCTGAAATCATATGAGAAAATAAAGTCAGCTAACGAGTTAGCTGGTGAGTAATCACAGTTTTGATATACATATAGATTGATTGATTGATTGAGAATAATCCAATTCACAAGGTAACGTTAAGACTTATATTGCAATAGTAAAGCATATAGATAAACCGATACAATAATAACCACTTGACTTGACACTTGCATATAATAGACTTCACACATACACCATAGATTGACTCCTGCCTCTGGCACAATCACCACTCGACTATTCATATGGGGTGGGTTATCCAAACCAGTAGATCTACCATTGATACCAGGATTGATTGATTGAATTAGGGTTTTACTGTCATCCAGTTTATCATAGTATGTTCACAGAGTTGCAAGTAATAACATAGTTTGTCTTGAATTGAATTTAGAATGAAATAACAATAGAATATCATGATTGAATATATTGTATCACATGATTTCCCCCAAATAAGAAATGATACAAAAAGGGGATATGAATACTTACATGATTGATGAGATTAGAATCTGAATGTGATAGATTAGACACCAACGAATTCCTTATGATTAACCTAAGGAACGGTGTCTCGAATTAGAATAATAGTGATTTGAGAATTGAGAATGTATTAGAGTTTCTATTAGGGTTTTGAATGGTAGTTTAAATTAAATAATTTATTTAGTTGAAATGTCTTGAATAAAATGAATTTGAAAATGATTATGTTTTGAATTTTGTAAACGTATTATTACGCGTAAATGTTTGATTTATTATTAAAGGTTGGAAAAACAAATAATTAATTTTATTAATCAATTATATGATAATTAATTAAATATTTAATTATTTGAGTGATTAAAAGAAATGAAAATGTTTTTGGAACGATTTAAATATAAAACTTTTATGTTTGATTGAGAAAATAATGATTTAAATAATATTATGTAAATATTATTTAAACCAATAATTATTTAGTGATTTTAACAATTATTTAAAGTCTATATATATATATATATTTTTATAAGAAATTAACTAGTTATTTTATTTATAAATAATAAAATAAATAAATAAAATATTAAGATAAATTCCAGAAAATAGTTAAGTGGTCTTAAAAATATTTAATGTTTGTAAAAATATTTTTTATAATTTTTAGGTTTTTTTCTGAATTTTTTTAGAGCTTAAAAAGGCCCAAAAAATAATGAGGTTGCCTGGGGTCGAACTCGGGACCTCCTGTTTGGATTGTGAGCACAGAAACATCAAACCAAGGTCGTGGCCGCGTTAGGTTTCAGCTTTTAATTGTTTTAAACTTAGTTTCAATCAACCCCAATTCCATTACAAGCGCTAGGTTCGAATCCCACCAAATTGAACACAAATTCGACTTCGATAGGATCTGTAATCATAGGGCTTTTATTGCCCGTGTATAATCAAATATGTATGTATGTTTAATTACCGTTTTGGTGATGGATTGAAGACGAACAGAACGAAGAACAGGTGGCGGTCAATGTGCCAATCGAATGATGCTCAAACGGTGATTATAATCGAATTAAACTTGAAGGAAGCTTCAAATGATGATATTAATGCAAAGCCCTTTGTTAATTTTGATTAAAATCGATTGTAGATGGGGTTTACATCGACTTGCAGGTCCGCGACTTCGAACGGGTTTGAGTGGGTTGTTTTTGTTGATTTTTGTTGCAATTGAATTCGAGTATTGATTATATACGATTGAAAGTTAGTTAGTGCGAGATTACTTTGCATATTAAAATGTGTAGTGGCCGATTTAGCTCCACAATTTTGGCCGACAATGGAGAAAGCAATACGGGAACACAACGAAGGGAAATGGGGGGTGGGGTAATGGAGAAAGCAATACGGGAACACAACGAAGGGAAATGGGGGTGGGGTTGGGTGAAAACATTCATTCAAGGCAAATGAATGTTTGTCTATGTGCAATGCACGCCCCAACCCAAGATCTAGATTTAGGAACTGTAATAATTGCATTGAAAATTTTGGAGACAGAACCTATCTGAAAATATCTTCCTCTAAAGGAATCTTTCGGTTTAGGAAATCCAGTAAGTTGAACCTAGATATATTGGTCCATTTAAAGTTATTGATAGAATTGGTCCTGTAGCATATAAGTTGGAATTACCACAGAAATTAAGTAAAAGACACAACACTTTTTCATGTATTCAACCTCAAGAAATGCTTAACCAATGAAACTCTAGTTGTGCCAATTCAAGAAATACAGGTAGATAAGAAACTATATTTTGTAGAAGAATCAATAGCCATTGTGAGAAAAGAAATAAAGAAATTAAGAAGAAGTAAAACTTCCATAGTGAAAATTAAGTGGAATGCAAACAGAGGACCAGAATACACCTGGGAAAGGGAAGATGAGATCAAGAAAAAGTACCCTCACCTGTTCAGAGGTAATAATTATTTAAATTTCTAAAGCACACTCCACTGAATTTCGGGACGAAATTCTTTTAACGGGGGAGAATGTGACAACCCTAAAAATATTTTATTATTATATTTAATACGTCGAAAAATTTTCTTTATTTTACTTTTATTATTACCAAGAATTATGATTGAATATGCTTATGCATGGTTGCATGCATGCTTATATATGGAAAATCCACGTATGCATGTTTGCATGCATATATATAAGTTAAGTATTTACGTGTGCATGTATGTTATATATCCAAAACCCACACGTACGGGTATACAAATACAAAAATTTACATACACATATTTACAAATGTATACATACATGGAAAAATTCTTTAGTATGCTTGTATTTGGGTACGGTCAGAATAAATATATATATATGTTTACTTATTTGAACGTGTATAGATATTATAAATACACACGTTATAGACTTGTGATTAATTATACAAATTATGAATACATATAATTGTGTACTACCAATCTACATATACATGCATGACATACATCTATATATATGTATATATATACCTACTAAAACAAAACTAAACTAAATCAAATCAACAACAACCAAAAACCTAAAAACTAAAACTAAAAACCCAAACCACCCTCCCCTACCCTCGGTTACCACTCAAAAACCACAAACCACCATCTCCTAAACCATCATACCCGTAAAAACCACCACCACCATACCTCGGTCCATGTTTGTACCATACCAAAACCATCACCCTACACCCACTATTCACATTAAAAGTCAAATCCTAGCCTATCTCCTAGATATCTTGTTCCATTTTGTTTCTTTCTTTCCACCACACCCGGTTTGTACCTCTATCCATGCATGTATCTTGCCACCACACCCTACTATCATGCACCTAAGAATCTTGTTGACTAAGGAACCTAGTTTTCACACTAGGGGTTCCCCTCAAACCGCCACCACATCACCATGATAATTATAATGAAACAAGGTGGCACACTCTCGGTTCAAAGCTCCATGGAACCGCCACCTCCACACCTAGGCTATTTGGTGACTCATCAAACCTACAAACTACTTTCATGCATTATAAGAAGACCTCTTGACAGCCACATTTCCTTGCCCGTCGAATTATATACCAACAACCATCACCTTGTCTCTCTCTCGGGTTTCTTAGACACCACCAACATTCATCTTCATTTGATCATCATCTCCAGCCACTTTCGGTTCCTTTCATCCTCAGTTACGACCCTTAGCACCACCACCTTTCTGCCCCTCTCATCTCTCGGTTACCATAATACCACACCACAACCGCAAACACCACCAACAAACAACACCAACAACAACCCCGACAACCTCAAACACCAAACCACCACAAACCACGCACCATCCACGACCCCCATAACCTTGTTCTCGGATCCAAGGAGTAGAAACATCATCAAGATCATCATTCAAAGGTGATAAAAGGTTTAGTTTACATATATGTTACAAAACATATATATATATACATACATATTGATACGTATGTATATATAAGGGTTTAGTCACCTGAAACCAATTTTGGGAGACTTAAAACCATTAATTTTGAGTAATAAAGTTTTAAAATCCAGGAACTTATGATTTAAAAAGATATATTCGAATTTTACAAACTATATATCATAATTATTAAGAAAAATTAAATAAATATTAAATGAAAGCAATTGTGGGAATAAACATTGAAACATTCTTTTTTTTATTCTGAAATAATAAACTGCAAACTTTGATAAAAATTTGATAAGTAAAATAATTTATATAAATTATCTTATAGTGGAAAATTGAAGAAAATGTCAAAAATAGAAATAAATTCGGGAAAATTCTGATAAATTGACAGAATAATTCTTTTGAGGTATAAAAGTGTCTGGAATTATTTTAGAATTTTATTCCCTATTATGATTAAGATATGAATTTTTATATGTTCTGTAGTAAATAAATCAGACTAAATACTTAAAGTAAATAATAAATTCTGATAAAATCATAGATGAAATATTAAATCAAATTCTGTGGAATATATTATTTTCATAAATTATGGAGCAGTATGAATATTTTTACTAGATATGTCAAGTATTGTGAAAATTACAGAAATTAATATGCTATGAATCGGACTCTGAAATAATTATATCATGCATTATTTTATTGGAGAAATCTTCTATAAAATTTTGGGAATTTTTAGTGAACAGAAGCTATTTTTAACTATTTATGGGAATATTATGAAATTTACAGAAAATAATCTGTCAAGAGTTGGATTCTATAAAAATTATGTGATGTTACTGACTTTTTGAACAAAATTGTATGGAATATTGAGGATTTATTGGACAGCAAAAGGTATTATGATGAATATTGAGAATATTGTGGGATTTATGGGAAATAATTTGTGAAGGATTTGAAGTTGTGAAAATTTTGAGAAGTTACAGGTTGTTCAAACTTATGTTTTACCAAATTTGGTAATTTTTGGGCATCAATAGCTATTTTGTGTGATTTTTGAATAAATCACAATCTATTAGGAATAAAGAATTTTTAGAGGCTCGAAGGTGTTTCTAATAATCTTTTATAGTCAATGAAAACCAGAAAAATATTTGAAGTATTGTCTAACACTGTGAACTATCTTGTTAGGTTCAAGTGAGAAGACACGGTGAGTTCATAGCCCCATTTTCAACCGTTTGGTATTCTGTAAAGTTTTGAGGGAAAAAGTATACTATTAAGTTGATGTGTTGTTTTGAAAATATTTTGTTTGCTTACTGTCATTTGCGACACAACCATTAGTTCGAATGAGGAACCGGTCAATAATATTGGTAACGTTACTTAGGAGAATATTTGTACCAACCGGATGAGGGTTGCTACTATTTTCTTGCATCTAACCGAATGGGGGTTAGGATGTAATATTATCTAATTTTATGATTATTTCGTGACAGTATGATTATGTTATGAACAGGTTTGGTTGTAATTGATACATCAACAAAATATTTTGTCTGGATTAAACTTATGTTCTCACCAACATTTTTGTTGACTGGTTTAAGTGTACTTTTTCAGGAAATGAGTAATATATTTGATTTCAGCTTTGAGGTTCACGATGGTTGGGGCGAAGTCGTGGGACGAGTCTGTGTAACACTGACCGCCAACACCGCCTCTCCATCTCTCGGTCACACACCAAACAACAATCAACAACATCATCGCCAACCAACAACAACAACCGACAACAAACCACAACAACAAGCAACAAACAAACACAACCACACACCACCATCACCCATAACCACAACTTGTCACACCCCGACCGACGGCGGAATCATCGGAGCGGACGAGGGAATGATTGATTGTTCATAACACATGATTGTCTAATAGTGGAAATAATATTAAAATCAGATTACAGGATAGCATGAATTTAATAGATACAAATACAACAGTTGATACAAATACAACAGTTAAGTCACAAATAGTAATTGTCTTTTGTTTTGACTAAGTCCGGGTCTTATATGAGCATGTAGAAGTCCACTACTTGCTTAACCTGAAATCATATGAGAAAATAAAGTCAGCTAACGAGTTAGCTGGTGAGTAATCACAGTTTTGAATATACATATAGATTGATTGATTTATTGAGAATAATCCAATTCACAAGGTAACGTTAAGACTTATATTGCAATAGTAAAGCATATAGATAAACCGACACAATAACAACCTCTTGACTTGACACTTGCATATAATAGACTCCACACATACATCATAGATTGACTCCTGCCTCTGGCATAATCACCACTCGATTATTCATATGGGGTGGGTTATCCAAACCAGTAGATCTACCATTGATACCAGGATTGATTGATTGAATTCGGGTTTTACTGTCGTCCAGTTTATCATAGTATGTGCACATAGTTGCAAGTAATAACATAGCCTGTCTTGAATTGAATTTAGAATGAAATAACAATAGAATATCATGATTGAATATATTGTATCACATGATTTCCCCCAAATAAGAAATGGTACAAAAAGGGGATATGAATACTTACATGATTGATGAGATTAGAATCTGAATGTGATAGATTAGACACCAACGAATTCCTTATGATTAACCTAAGGAACGGTGTCTCGAATTAGAATAATAGTGATTTGAGAATTGAGAATGTATTAGAGTTTCCATTAGGGTTTTGAATGGTGGTTTAAATTAAATAATTTATTTAGTTGAAATGTCTTGAATAAAATGAATTTGAAAGTGATTATGTTTTGAATTTAGTAAACGTATTATTACGCGTAAATGTTTGATTTATTATTAAAGTGTGGAAAAACAAATAATTAATTTTATTAATCAATTATATGATAATTAATTAAATATTTAATTATTTGAGTGATTAAAAGAAATGAAAATGTTTTTGGAACGAGTTAAATATAAAACTTTTATGTTTGATTGAGAAAATAATGATTTAAATAATATTATGTAAATATTATTTAAACCAATAATTATTTAGTGATTTTAACAATTATTTAAAGTCTATATATATATTTTTATAAGAAATTAACTAGTTATTTTATTTATAAATAATAAAATAAATAAATAAAATATTAAGATAAATTTCAGAAAATAGTTAAGTGGTCTTAAAAATATTTAATGTTTGTAAAAATATTTTTTATAATTTTTAGATTTTTTTCTGAATTTTTTTGAGCTTAAAAAGGCCCAAAAAAAATAATGAGGTTGCCCGGGGTCAAACCCGGGACCTCCTGTTTGGATTGTGAGCATAGAACCATCAAACCAAGGTCGTGGGCTCGTTAGGTTTCAACTTTTAATTGTTTTAAACTTAGTTTCAATCAACCCCAATTCCATTACAAGCCCTAGGTTCGAATCCCACCAAATTGAACACAAATTCGACTTCGATAGGATCTGTAATCATAGGGCTTTTATTGCCCGTGTATAATCGAATATGTATGTATGTTTAATTACCGTGTTGGTGATGGATTGAAGACGAACAAAACGAAGAACAGGTCGCGGTCAATGTGCCAATCGAATGATGCTCAAACGGTGATTATAATCGAATTAAACTTGAGGGAAGCTTCGAATGATGATATTAACGCAAAGCCCTTTGTTAATTTTGATTAAAATCGATTGTAGATGGGGTTTACATCGACTTGCAGGTCCGCGACTTCGAACGGGTTTGAGTGGGTTGTTTTTGTTGATTTTTGTTGCAATTGAATTCGAGTATTGATTATATACAATTGAAAGTTAGTTAGTGCGAGATTACTTTGCATATTAAAATGTGTAGTGGCCGATTTAGCTCCACAATTTCGGCCGACAATGGAGAAAGCAATACGGGAACACAGCGAAGGGAAATGGGGGGTGGGGTTGGGTGTTTTGTGAATTTACACATAGGGTCCCTGGGGTTTCTAAAGGTTTACAATTGAAATCCAAGGTTTTGTTTTAGTTTTAGTTTAATTACAATTTACCCCCCGAAGATTTATATTGTTATTATTTCATGTGAAAAAGGTTTATAATTAAACTTGTTTTTTTTCATTATTATTCTTATTATTATTAGTAGTTATTAATGTTAGTATTAACATTATTATTAGTATTAATATTATTATTATTATGATTACTATTATTATTATGATTATTGAAATTTTTGAATTAACATTAACGTATTGTTTACAAAATTAAATTTTATTTATCGAAAATACGTGATGCTACACAACTATCATCAAGCACTAACTCCACGGCCTTCTTCTCGGGTCCAAGCAACAATAACACCATCAAGATCATCATCACAAGGTTATAAAATGATTTTTGTTACATATATGTTACAAAACATATATATATATATATATATATATATATATATATATAGTTTTGGTGTTCAAACACCAAAACCAATTTTGAAATTTTTTAGTTCATTAATCATAAGTGAAGGGGTTTACAAAAACTCATAAACTTGTGAAAGAAAAAGAATATTTTGATTTATAAGAATTTTAATCTTGGAATTATTTAAGAAAATCTAGAAAAATATTAAACAAATGTGATTATGGGAATAAAAATTGAAAACTCCTTATTTATATATCGAAATATGGTTCTGGAAACTTTGACAAAATTTTGATAAGTAAATAATTTATATAAATTATTTTAATAAATGAAAAATAGAGAAAAATATCAAAAATAGAAATAAATTTGGTAAAATTCTGATAAATTCACAAGATTATTATTTTGGGGTATAAAAGCCTCTGTAATTATTTCAGGATTTTATTCCTTATTATAATTAAGATATGGATTTTTATATGTTCTGCAGTAAATAAATCAGAATAAATATTAACATAAATAATAAATTCTGAGAAAATCATAGATATAATATTAAATATGAAACTATAGAATATATAATTTTAATATTTTTTGGAACAGTATAAGTATTTTTTGCTAAATATTAAGATTGTTGTAAAAATTACAGAATCTGATTTATTATGATTTGGACCTTGATATAATTATATGATACTTGGTTTTGTATAAGAAGCCGTTTGTAAAATTTTGGGAATTTATGAAGGATAGAAGCTATTTTTAAACAATTATGGGAATATTATAAAAATTACAGAAAATAATCTGTTTGGAGTTATATGCTATAAAATTATGAGATATTACTAACTGTTGGAATAAAATTCTATGAATATTTTAAGATTTTTGGATAACCGTAGGTATTTTTGATAATTTATGGAAACTTTTGACTAATTTTAAGCAAATTATGTATAACTAATTTGTTGGAAATTTTTAAGAACTTCCAAAAGATACTTACATCTGAGGTTCTAAAAATTTTGAAGAAAATTATGGCTGATACTGTGAACTATTTTTTTAGGTTCAAGTTTGAAGACACGGTGAGTTCATAGCCCCATTTTCAACCATTTGATATTCAATAAAGTTTTGGGGGAAAAAGTATACTGTTTGGGTTGATGTATTATTTTTGAAAATATTTTGATACTTACTGTCATTTACGATACAACCATTAGTTCGAATGAGGAACCGTCCAATAATATTAGTAGCGCTACTTAGGAGAATATTTATACCAACCGGATGAGGGTTGCTGCTATTTTCCTGCACCTAACCGAATGGGGGTTATGATGTAATATTATCTGATTTTGTGAATTATTTCGTGACAGTATGATTATGTTGTGAGCAGGTTTGGTTGTAATTGATACCTCAACAAAATATTTGTCTGGCTATAAACCTATGTTCTCACCAACGTTTTGTTGACTGGTTTAAGTGTACTTTTTCAGGAAATAATGAGTAATTCGTTTGACTTTAGCTTCGAAGTTCACAACGGATGGGGCGAAGTAGTTGGGAGAGTTTGCGTCACGCTAACCGTTAATATAGTTGACGGTAGCGTGTATGTTGACGCTCACTTTCATAGATTCTAGACATGCTGTGATTTAGTTGTAAACAATTACATCTAATTTTGTAACCTATGTAAAAGATGTAATTCCACTATTATAAATAAAGCATGTCGTATGTTATGTTTTATGTATATATGATTATTGTGTTTATTTCACTGTAATTAATGTACTCTGATAAAAGCTAGTCACACCCCACCAGCATCGTTCACGCTTCCGCCGGAATGTGACAGGAAATATGTAAATGCCCCAAACACGTCAACCAATTTACAAAACTTTACTAATTAAGAAATTACTTGATGCATATTTTTTACAAAATACAAGTCATGATCAACAAAACTATTACAATATATAAATCCTAATTTTAATACCTTTAATTATATATGTTGTTATACACTAACTAGAGCTTATAATTGAAGCTTTACGTGACAGACTTAGAATAAACTGACCATTTGTCTCGACAATATATTACTATATTATTTAAGTTGTTAATGTTCTATATATTTTAACATGTTCTCTGTACAAGTATTAGGCAAAGTGAAATGATGCAACTCGTGGGATCTTTTCTTCGATAGTTATATGATTCACTGATCTTTATTTATCATGCTCTAACGATAATATTTTTATACACAGGTATGTCTTCATGTCTTGTGCGATCTTTCAATATTCATGTACTAACATGTTAATTAATTTAGATGATTATTCTTTACCCATATTTTAACACATGTTAATTATGCAAGAAGCTTGAGTGAAGTAATCTTAATGACTACACCCCATAATTAACTTTTTAATATTGATATTAAATACGTACTCATACGCCAATTGGATTTGTTTAAAGTGTAATGAACTCATTGTTAGGGTTGATGCAGCGAACATGTGGACACAACACACTAACACATACGATTACGAAACGAGAATATAAAGAACAAAGATATAACGTGGTCCGTTCAATGTGACCAATCCATGAACTACAACTAGGGTTTTCTCTTTTATCAGCTAAAAGGTGCAAAGATTACAATTACATGTTATGGTATATATAGAAAAATAATTAGGGTTACGATCTTTGTGATCAATAAACATAAACATGGGCCAATAACTTTAATAGGTTGGCCCCTCTTGTTACTCCTTGTCAACCGAACCAAGTCCATAAAAGGCTTCACACCTAACAATCTTTCACTTGAAACCTTTACGCAATTCACAAATGTCATCCAAGCAAAACAAATCAACCATGCATCAGTAACTCCAGTTACCTTCAAGAAACAAGTCTTTGAAGACTTCATTTCCAAGAACAAGTTAAGACTCCACCAACTCTTCTAGTTACAACTGCCCCTCTCATCAAGTACATGAAGTGTCCAGTTGAAGCTCCCAAGTGCTCTAACATGTTAGTCATAGTTGACCACTCATGGCTAACCCAACCACTAACCCATCCTCTATCTTAACCAGTTTACACATATTATTGGATCTACAGATACACCAAAGACAACTTAATACTCTCCAAACTTGGAAAGTAATCTTGATGAAAGGTTTTCCAGTCAAAATCTTACTCCTTAAAACAAAACAACTCTTTAAAACTATACCCAAAACACGTTTCATGCTCTGTAGTCATCAAAACCCCTAAATGGTTAAGTTTTTTACCCTGTAATGCTTGAATCCTTTTAGCACCTGCCTTCACACTTGCAAATGAACCTTCTTTTGCCTCTTTTGTTCGGCGAACGGACTTTGTCTTGCTTAACGGGGGTAGTCATACTCCCCTTAGTAGGTACCTTAACCATATACAGTGATTAGTGTTTCTACAACGAATAATAATCATTGATCACCTTCCCTTGACCACTAAACTTAACTTGTACTCCATGTTCATTCAATTGACCAACAGAAATAAGTTTCATTCTACCCTCAAATTACCTTAACATTCTACAAGTTTCATATATTACCTAATGAAATTTTCATATTAATATCTCCTATACTTATGGCATCAAAAATCTCACCATTACCTAACTATATCTTACCAAAGTCTTTTCTTTTACGTTTATTATCATTTCACCATTGTGCATGGTGTGAAATGAAGCCCCTAAATCCACGACCCAAGAGTTCATAGTGCTTTCCACACTAAATATTAATTCTTCATCGTTAGAAACATCCACAGTAGCAGCTTTCAATTCCTTCTTGTTTGGACACTAACTCTTAACATGTCCCAACTCGTTGCAACTCTAAAACTTTATTTCTACGAGTTATAGGATGAACTCCTATCCTAACTCCCATTGTTCTTGGTATTTCCCCAACCTCTACCAACATTAACAACTCACTATATGCTGACTCACCTAAATTCTTTCTTTTAACGTCCTCGCCTAAAACAAGATCTTGAATACCTTTAAAAGTGAATCAACTAGTTTTTATAGAACTGGAAATAGCAATAACACTTTCTAACCAACTATCTGGCAAAGACGATAATAATAGTAATGCTGGAACCTTATCATCAAACTATATCCCAAATAAGACTAATCCTGATGAAATTTAGTTGATGTTGTTAATGTGTGTTCACCGAGGTACGTAACCTCCTTCATCTTCAAGTTGACAAGCTCACGTATCATGAAAACCACATTTGCTGCTGAAAACTTCTGGAACATATTAGACAAAGCATTCATGATTCCACACATTTTGGTCTTCTTCAGTTTGACGAACGCAACATTCGTTGTCAACAACAATCTTATAACGGTGTTGTCCTTTTAATCCAAGGTCTCCCACGCACTTTGGTTTCTTTAGATTGATAAAGGCAACATTCGTTGCCAACAATATAATAGTCTTGTCCTTTTAATCCAGGGTTTCCCATTTAGCTGAACTTAATTACCATATCTAAATCATTCTGAACCAACAAATCTTTCATTTATATTTTCCACCAATGAAAGTTTTCCATCAAACTTTTTAATTTTGTCTAGCGGTTGCTAACAAAATCAATCACTAAATGTAATAAAACTCGATTGCATGCCAATAAAAACCTAAATTACTCCTGCCAAACAACCGAACACTAAGTTTAGATATCTAATAGAGTCCCGTTGGTTAATATGAATTGAATGTGAATATAAATGAAGTGGTTAAGACTGCCGCATGTTGTAGACATGGACCACACCATGTGTGGGTTTAGACTTTTAAGATGTAATGATGGGTCGTATGCAACATTTCCATTAAGTCTTATTCCACCTTAGGTTTAAACCCAGGTTACATTGACACTTGTTTCGCAATTTTAGTTTCCCATGTGATCTCATTCGCCACCAAAGCTAAAGGCACTTTCAATTTATCTTATCCATGGGGATATTGCATCATTATTTAAGGCTATTTGAAAATGACATTGCAAAAGGTTTATAGGTTATAGTTTAATCTAAATGGGTTCACGAAAGTTTTCGTCAAACAAGTGAGCACATGAAGCTACGGTTGACTTGTTTGTGTTAAAAATATTTTATGATGTTATTTTAGGGGTGTTAAAATTCGGATATCCGAAATTCAGATATCCGAATTCGGATAAAAAAATTTCCGTATTATTTAATAAAAAATTTGTATTATTAAAATTTTATATGTAATTTTTATTGAAGTTTTTATCGGATATCCGAAGTTTTTTATTAAAATGTCTGAAATATCTAAAAATATCCGAAATATTTAATTAATATTTAATTTTTTAATTTTTTATAAAAATATTTTGGATATTTCGGATATTTCGGATATCCGAAATATCCGAAAATTCTGAAAATCATTATCCGAATCCGAATCCAAAATTTCAGATATCCAAAGTTCGGATATCCGAAATTTCGGATATCCGAATTTCGGATTTTCGGATATTTCGGATTCGGTTTCGGGTTTAGTTTCGGATTCGGATATTTTTAGACACCCCTATGTTATTTAAACTGATTGAGTATTTGACATATGCCGTAATATAAAAAGTAAAAGAGAAATAAATACCATAGTTTATAGTTTACATGTAATTATTTTATACGGATTTATATATATATATATATATATATATATATATATAGGGATACATTCAAATGGAAACTATTATTTTGGAAAAAACCAAAGAAACTAACCCCAACCAATCAGAATTTTCTTTGTAATTATAATTGTTTAATTAAATATATTCACATCTAAGGGCATAATCGTAATTTTATGATAGAAAATTTAAAACATTCCCATGTAACTGTTCCCTCCACCGAAAATTTAAAACATTCTCATGTAACTGTTCCCTGCATCAATGCATAATGCATTTATGCATAAATGCATACATGCATTAATGCATAAAAGTTAACTGTAAACTAATATCATGAAACTTCAGTGAATAAAGTATAATTAGAATATACAATATTATTAAGAAAATGATTAACAATATCTTGATATGCCTATTAATGAATTCGTTGAACAATACCATATTATAAAGCAAGAATGATTACAAATATCATTAGCATAGTTAATATAAAAATAAAAAAACAAAACATTAAGAAATAAATTTGTCAACGGACACAAACGCTTGGATGATGCATACAACACAAATTCATGTCAATAAATATCACCATGTCCCCAAAAAAAATAATTAGTAACATAACCGACCAGGATAACAAATATTATGAAATTAATCATATATGTGCATTAATGCATAAATGCGTAAAAGCATAAATGTGTAAATGCAAAGTGCAATGAAAGTGTAAATATAATGAAGAATGACCCAAACATACATAGCATGTAACAATCATTGGAACCAGCTTTATATAAATGTAAACTTCTGGAATAGGTGATGAGTTAAATAAACATAACCTAGTAGTATACATAAATGTACCAAACTATATGTCCAAATTTAAATCAAGACTCAAAATGTATTACAATGATGGAAATTCACGATCAGAACACAGAATCCCTGATTCAATTATCTTTACGCTGCATTCGTTTTGACGGCCTTCCAACACCAGTAGATGTCCTCTTTCCTTTTTTAAGCTGACAATAACCATGACATAATTTGATTAAGTCGTACAATCGACGCTGTTAAAAATATGTAGAATATAATATGTGCTTTGATGCACATTTTCTGTTGAAAAAAATAGGATCATGCTCAGTCACACCCTTACTACACACAAATTTTTTCAACATTAATGTGCCAGTTTCTGTCCCCAATACCAAACAACAATAACCAAATGCAATGAATTGAAATTAGTTTACGTTAGAAACACACCCTAATCTTACAAAAACAGATAAGATAGTAATTCAAGTCAATGATCATCATGTATGACACATTCAATTAACAAACAACATACCATTAACATCAATAATAAACAATGATGTTATAAATGATTACCATTTTTTTCACGAATCCTTTTTTCTTGTTATCCCCAATAAGCTCCTTCTTCTTAGAGTTCAACTTACTTCTTTGCAAAACCTCTTCAGCTGCGTGTAGAATAATGCATCAAACACTAAAACTTGGACATATTAAAAGAAATTTTTAATAATGAAGCAATAATGACAATCATCCTTACCAATCATTTTCTTAGTGTATCGCCTAGGCTGATCTGAATTTGAACATAAAATAGGATTCGAGAGATTTCCTTCAACTGATATGGGATTATATTGATTTCCTTTCCCTGGTAAACAGATCAATATGTTATACTGTGAGCAAATACGTCTTTATTGATCAACAAATCCTACCGCATTAAAATGGAGTTCATCTCATAAAATCATTAAAATGGAGTTCATCTCATAAAATATGAGACTTTTTTCATGTGAATATATAAAAGATTAATTCCAACATAATATAGTCGAAACACTAGGATGTATTAGGTTGTCACGAAATTTGGCATATTAAGGAGATCAGCTAATATGGATGACATGAACAATGCCAACAAGTTTGAACAATCCCCATACAAAACATTTTGTGTTATAAAACCAAAAACACTCTTAGCAACACAGACAAGAAGATTTAGGTTTGTCATTCAAATATACAGTTCAATATGTATCTCATATATAAACAGCGTAAAAAATAATAATATAGAGCAAATAAACATATTAATAAGTTGGATCATCTAATGGAATCAACCAGACACTATGCATTTAGTGTTGGTTTAAACTGGTTTGAGGAATTTGGGGTAAAAAACCGCACTCCATTAGACATCACATCATGCTTACATTCAATAATCCATTGACCGAATATGGAGGATTTCTCAGCATCATCAAACATACTGTTGAATTCTCTGAACACAAACAGTGACTATTCGAATAAGAAAGATAATCAATTTGGGTAAACTCATTCACAACTGAATCAAAATAACAATGCACAAATAAAATCGATATAATTATGTTTCTGAGAACAAGAATTAGATAACAGCATCATATAAAGACATATTTAACATATGAAATTAGACATACCGATATATTGAAGAATTTGATAATGAACACAAAATCTCAGTCGCAAAATCAGGGCTTCAATTCTCTTCACCAATGTCGCTGATGCGGAAGCTTATATGGTTTCTAATGGGGATGATTAAGTTCGGATAATCCTATAGATTGAGATTTGAAGGTGAATTTGTTGAATTGTTGAGAAATCAAAGGAACTATTGGAGATATATGTAACTGACTCGATCATGGGAGTGGAAATTTGAGGGATTTCATATTTTGATTTCCTATTTTAACCTTGATATATCTAATGCACTGGTTTTTTAAGAAATGGAAATTACAATTTTGCCATTGTTCATATGGACCATAGATCAATAAAATCTATGGTCTAGATTGGTTTCTTTAGTTTTTTCTAAAATTTTAGTTTTCATTTGAATGTCATTCTATATATATATATATATATATATATGTGTGTGTGTGTTTGTAAATTTGTAATTTTAAAGTATTAATGATAAAAATAAAGAAAAATGGAGTAAACGGATTTTGTTACTTTAACTTAGGAAAGCTCTTGTGGTGATCGTGTTTGATCTGTCAACCCAAAAACACGATTCATTTTACAACTCTACTCTATATGAAACGTACATGTTGGAGATGGAGATGCACATAATAGGTCTAGAACAACCAACCGACGAACAAAATCGGGAACGTGCGAATTATTTTTCTATTTTAACATTCGTCAATTAATAGCTTTAACTTACTGTTTTCAACCACAAGTTAGAATTTTTTTAATCTTTGGAAAATATATTACATGCTTAATTTTGTAAAAGACTTCACCAACATAATCTACCTACCACTTACCAACAACACCATTAAAGAACTTCTTCCACCTTGTTATTTATTAGCCTACCACGTAAGACAATATTTTATAGAATGGATATAACTCTACGATAATACTTTCCACTTATAATAAATTATTATAAATTTTGGTTAATAAATACTCAAATCAATCACTTTATAGAATAGGTGTTATAAGATAATTTTAATGTTCTTACTTAGAGAGTTCACAGTAGTTTTTTTAAACTATCTTTTTAAAGTTTAAAGAAAAACAAATAAAATCATTAATTTTTCATTTTACATCAGCATCCTTATCATTATACGTATCTTTAACGTTATGCTTTTTAGTTTACTATTGTACTATTTTACATCAGCATCCTTATCATTATACGTATCATTTTACATCAACAATCTTATAACGGTGAAATAAAAAGAGAGAAAAAAATTAGAAGCGAATTGAAAAGAAAGGAAAGTAAAGAGAAAGATATAATTTTATTTTGTATTTCAGAGTTCGAAGAAAAGAAAAAACGATATTATATGTTCCGGGTTGAGAGGAAACAAAAAGAGTTAAAATTTTGCTATTGTACTCTTTTAATCCTCTGGTTAGAGGGTGTTTAAAAATATCCGAATCGGAAACCGTATCTGAAATATCTGAAAACCTGAAATTTGGATATCCGAAAATTCGAAGGATATCCGAATTTTAGATATCCTAAATTTGGACACGAATTCAAATAGTGATTTTGAAAATTTTCGCATATTCGGATATTCGAAGTATTGAAAAATACTTTTACAAAACTTATTATATAATAAATATTAATTTGAAATTTCGGATATTTTCCGATATTTCGGTTATTTTTATAAAAACTTCGGATATCCGAAATTTTTTACAATAAAATAACTAATATTTTATAATATTTAGAGTAAATCTCGGTTTTGGTTCCTGTGTTTTGTAAATTGACTCCACTTGAGTACCAACGTTTATTTTGTCTCCATTTGAGTACCAAATTTTAAAAAAGTTGTCTGTTTGAGTACCAAATTTTAAAAAAGTTGTCTGTTTCAGTCCTTTTGACTAACGGTGTTAACATTTTCTGTTAAATTTTTTTAAAAAAGACCAAAATACCCCTAAGGGTTATAAAAATATCACCATCTCCACCACACACCACATACCACCACCACCACCACACACCACCGCCACCACACACCACCGCCACCACACACCACCGCCACCACACACCACCGCCACCACACACCACCGCCACCACACACCGTCTAGTATACAGGAGGACTCGAACCCTTAACACGCACGTGAAATTTGGGGTAAATCGTGATTTTAACCTGTTCATATCGTGAAATTTGGGGTAAATCGTGATTTGTTTTCTTGGATTTGTTTCCAGAAATGGAAATCATTGAAGAACAGAAAATAATCAATAAAACCCTAGATGGGGTTTCTTCGATTTCTAAAACAAGTGATGATCTTCAAACAATGTCGTTGAAACATAGTGTGGACGAAACCGTTGGTAATGATTTGGGGTCGGTGGTTGTTACGACGACAGTAGTCGAAAAGACCAATGTTTCTGTTGTTAAGAGGGTTCAACATGAAGATGAAGATGAGGGTTTGAAGGTAAAATATAGTGAGAATGGAACATCTCTGGTTATGGCTGTAAAGGGTCGTTTGGAAGGGGAAAATGAGAGTTATGAACATCCCATTTTCGAAGGAAAATCAAGTTCTTTAGCTGATGAGCGTGACGGAAATGCAAGGGCAGAGCCGATGGACATCTGTTCGTCAGGGAGAAACAAGAAGAACGATGATAATGGGGCTGAACATTTTAAGGTAGATATGAACAAGAACAATGAGGAGAATGTCGAGAATCAGGAAGATAAGGACAAGGAATTAGCTGGTGAAGATGAAGAAGAAGATCATAGTTTTGTTGTAGGTGATTTCGTATGGGGCAAAATCAAGAGTCATCCATGGTGGCCAGGCCAGATATACGACCCTAGCGATGCATCGGATTATGCAGCTACTTTGAAACGTAAAGGTCGACTCTTGGTTGCATATTTTGGAGACGGGTCATTCTCTTGGTGTTCACCTTCGCAGTTGAAGCCCTTTATCGATAACTTTCAAGAACTGTCGAGTCAAAGTGACTCCAAGAAGTTTGTGAATGCAGTTCAAAAGGTTCTGGAAGAAGTTAGTAGGCGTGTGAAGGCAGAATTGTGTCAAACTGTCAATGGACTTGAAAATGCTGGTGTGGTTAACAGAGGGCTCAAGGAAGGAGTGTGCGTGCCAAAATTGGGGTTTTAGCAGCTCCATTTGGTGGTGTGTGGTGGTGGTGGTGTGGGTGGCGGTGGTGTGTGGTGGCGGTGGTGTGTGGTGGCGGTGGAGTGTGGTGGTGGTGGTGGTATGTGGTGTGTGGTGGAGATGGTGATATTTTTATAACCCTTAGGGGTATTTTGGTCTTTTTAAAAAAACCTAACAGAAAATGTTAACACCGTTAGTCAAAAGGACTGAAACAGAGAACTTTTTCAATCTTTGGTATTCAAAGAGAGACAAAATAAACGTTGGTACTCAAGTGGAGTCAATTTGCAAAACACAGGGACCAAAACCGAGATTTACTCTAATATTTAATAACCAAATCCAAAATTTTGAATATCCTAATTTCGGATTTGGAAAGTGAAATCCACTATGTGAAATTTTCGGATATCCGAATTTGAACACCCCTAACTCTAGTTATGCTCAGTTGAATGTGTTGATTGGCAAAATCTATAGCATCTAATAAATTGAGGTTTTTTTGTCACTTGTCATTTTTTTAACTAATGTTTTTATCATTTGTCCTTCTTCTAGACATCTACACATTAATTTTCCCTTTAAAAGGGTATCGTAGTATTTTAAACACTCATACAAATTTCTCTCTCTTATTAAAAATAAATTTTATTAATTGTTACATTTCTCCCTCTTATCTAGATTTTTTTAAATCAAACTATCTTTTTTAAAAATAAATTTACTAAGGAAATTTAAAAAATCACATATTTTGATTAAAAACGAAATAGTAAAACAACAAAAATTTATATAGTATGAACTTTTTTAAAACTGTAAACCTTTTTTAAATAAAAATGTTTTAAATCATTTTTTTCTAATTATAAAATACAGAATACAACGAACTATTTTTTTTGTAATTCATTTTTCTTAAAATAAAATATTTAAAAATCATAGTTATTTATAAAATAAAAGTGTAAGAAAATTGAATCATTGTTTGTTTAATTAAAGTAGCTATTTATACGTAATTATGAACATATTTTATCTTCAAGCATGATTTTATAATCCATAAATTTTTTTACTAATTATTTAATATTTTATTTTTTTCAATCCGTATAATACACGAATACTAACCTAGTAAAATATTATTAAAATGTTTCCTTTTGCTTCCTTCCGATTTGGGAGGAAAGATGGGAAAATAATTTAAATCTTTCTTTCAATTACTTTCACTTCTCTCGTTAAAATACTCTGATATACATACATATATTTTTCACTTTATTTCTATTTCCTTCCGCTTATCTCCTAAAAAATTCAAAAACACTACGTAAACTTTTATGGCTTGCTACAATGAATTTTTATATTTAGAGCATCATTAGTTAATCTTTTGGGTTAGAATCAAACGAAACAAGTATATCCATCTAATACATGCACTTCAATTGTTGAAATTCGTTCTCTCAGTCAAATTAGATGCAATCTTACACGAAAATGACTTCGACTAACACTAATAACGGATCCGAAAATTTTGTTACGGGGGGCCAAGATACGTGCCGAGTCAAAATGGGCCAGGTCAAATAAAACATAAAACATTGTCGAATCTAAACATAGAGTTACGAACACAAACGAAAATATTTAAATTTTATTGAACAAAAATACATGAACACAAATGAATGAGTTTAATGCATTAAAAGCTAAAAAATATTAAGCATAAACAAAAATTTTAACATATACACGCAAATATATATTTGATTTTTTGTATAAAGATTAAAAAAATAGAAATAAATAGAAATTAACGACTGAACACAAACAAACGTAAATATACAAACATAAACAAAATAAATTGTTTGTTTATGTTTGTTTATTTTATTAAATAAATGAACTATCCATCAAAAATTAAAAGTTTACAAACTCTACATAGAAAGGTGGATTTGTTTACAAGCTAAGTATATGTTTTGCTACACCACAAATTGACACTTAAGGTCAACATTTTTTAAATGTATTTAATTTAATATTAATAAATATATAAATATTTAACATAAACAAATAAATTAATTTATTAATCTGATTTAGTTAAGTAGTTAAAAATAATCGACACTCTTTAAGGGATAAGATACAGATCATTCAAGCAATATATTGCTTGTATTTTTCAGGTAGAGTATTGATTTTTTACTGGGTTTTATCATTTTTGTTACAATGATAATCATCCAACATGAATCTTTGAACTCACATGCTATTTTTCGTGACTTTGTTTTGAACGAGGTAAATGTCTATGCGTCGTTCTTACAACCTTCCAAACAAATTAACACTAACTTTTAACGATAATTTCATATATAGACCTTTTCAATTTATATAATATTATGTTTTTAAATTACATTTTAAAAGTATTGTATATTGTATATAAAATTTATATTTTAAAAATTATAAGATATTTTGTAAGTTAAAAACGACATTATTTATAACATAAAATTTGCACTTTTGAATTTAATACACTTTGACTTCTAAGCTATTAATACTACGATGCAATCTTCACAAAGTCTTCGCATTTTAATTTGGTTGTTGGCTGATATAGAAACATAAATAATGAGTGTAAAATATCCAAATCAATAGACATAGCACATGAATGAGACACCAATATGAGTTGGAAACTTGTCCAGTCATGGATTTTTCTTATTTTTTCTTTCAGACTAATCAAAATTACATTTGAAAAAATGAGTCTTAAATTCATTCATGTGTCGTACAAAATCAGGTTTTAGGATATTAATGAGTAATTGAAATCTCATCTGAATCTGTTTAATAACAATTGAACGAAGAGACGCGTTAGTTGGTTACATCGATTTGGTGAAGCACACAAATAGAAGTCTATTAAGTTGTGTCTGCACGATTTAATATCAAATTTTATGAAAACGTAAGTAGAGATAAACATATTGCAATGTTATATATGGAATTTTTTTAGACAATTATTATGTTGTTGTAAAAGAAATTATACCATATTAAATTTGACCCAGGTTAATATAGAATATTTGTATCAAAACATATTCTGGTGGTGGAATGAGGACGTTGAGATGGGTTGGACACGTAAAGAGGAGACAGATGACAGCACCGGTTAGAACGGTAGATAACATTGTCTTAGATGATAGGAGGGGTAGAGGAAGACCAAAGTTGACGTGGGAGGAGTTGATTAGGCGAGACATGTTAGAGCTGCATCACTACGAGCACATGATCAAGGATAAGAGTGACTGGAGGCGTATCTTATAATTTTTAAAATGAATAATAATATATAATAATAATATAATAATAATAATAATAATAATAATATAGTAATAGTAATAATATAATAATAATAATAAATAATAGTAATAGTAATAATAATAATAATAATAATAATAATAATAATAATAATAATAATATAATAATAATAATAATAATAATAATAATAATAGGTATGTTATAATGGCATATGCGGAATATTTTAAAACATCATATTTTAAAAATTATAAGACGAAAACGAATCATTTTAAAAAGCATCTATAATATTAAAGAATAATATCTTTGAGAAATTGTAAGTTGTTCTTCACGGACTTGTATTATTTGACTTATCATCGTCCATTACGAGTCGGTAAATGCATGTGTATATGTAATTTATAACTTGATATATATAAAATTTATAATTGATCACTTGGTGGCATAAATCTACACAGATGGTCATATTTATGATCCGTAAGAACTTTTCCTTCTCATCTTGAATTTGATCTAGAATCCGCTAGAGGGGTCTTGAGGCCCAATAAATAGAACCATCACATAGGAATATGAGGGAATTGAAAGTAGGACTGTTAAAAAATCTCGACGTTCGAAACTCGCTCGAACTCGTTCGAAAAATGCTCGGAATTTTGCTCGTTCGATTTCGGCTCGTTTTAAAACGAACCGAGCGGCTCGGTTCGGTTTTAAAACGAACCGAGCACGAGCAAAAGTAAGCTCGCTTGGCGCTCGTTGAATATATAATATGAGTATCTTTATAAACTGTTCGTGCTTTGGATCCAATGATTCTAGTTGAAGCTCATCAAATTAGATCTAATATATGGCACTCTAAATTTTAATGTTAATATCATGTTAAATAAATTTGCATCGGACGTTTACAAGTTGAACTAGTGAAGCATATTGGATGGTTGGATCAGATTTGCATTTTTTTTTTCCCTTTCACAATCTTTTTTATTGCTTCAAACGTCTTTATTTATTTCAAGCTACATATTTTGTTAACATTCGAATCCACACCAAAAATAAAGCAGTTACTTATTTTTATTCTAAAGTGTATTTTAAAACTTTTATTATATATAAAATTAATGGTTTCCAAATCATTTTTATCCATAGATCGATAAAATAACCGGTTCCATAATTTCGTTATAAAAACATTGGTTCACATCTGACTTTTTAATATCTTATTATAACAAACATACCAAAAAAAACATAACCTCAAAAGTAATATATAAGGTTAGCCATCTTTGTATGGCCCAAATAATATGAAATGGAGTTCAACGGATTTCGCAAATTGATTAGCCTTTTTTGTATGGCCCAAAGTGTGACCCATTAGAGATTTATAACATGCATTTGCATTTGTTTCAAAGGGGGGTCCATTACAAAAATTCTTATTTTGATGCCCTTTGTATTTTGTAAGTTTGTTTCTTGTATGGGTTCACAATTGTTATCAGATGTGTTTTATAAAATCTTCTAAGTTACAAAATAGATCAGAAAAAAAAAAACTTATATAAAAAGAGAAGTTTGTAAAAAGTTTAAAAATATCATGGATTAAAATATACAAGTATTCAACATGGTTTGAATGTTCTTCTATAAAGATAGTATCTTTTTTCCTTTTAGAGTTTTGAATTTGCAAACTATTCTAAAAAATTAACTAAAGTCGTAATGAACTAAAAGTGTTTCAAAACAGTTTAACCATCTTGACTGTCTTTATAAAACTAGTCAATAAGTTTATATAGTTTTTAACCTTAAAATGATATTTACATGTATTCAAACTATAAGTATTCAAATTGATTAGTTGGAATAATCTTTCAAAAGAATATATCAGCATAGTAACATTAGCCTTCCATACTGAATTCATATTTTTAATAGTTTGCATAAGTAAAAAAAATAACTTTTATAAAATGCTTAAATATTGTTTTCATACAATAAAAATATATGTTAAGTGCTTCATATGCTAAAAATGCTTTAAACAAGTTAAAACCGACTAATGAAAAGTTGTTACTTAACTTGGATGAGAAGATATATATGACTAAATGGTTTGTAGTCTGGCGTTATTATGAAGTTGGAAATGTATTTCTCCTTATGTGATTGAGAATTTAATCCATGATGAGTATCGATGTAGAATTAGGAAGTAGTTTAGAGCAGCGGCGGAGCTTGAACACGGGAGTAGGGGGGCGGGGGCGAAATTAATTTTTTTTAAGGGGGGCGAGCTCGAGTTTTATATAAAAATTTACACTACCGAACCAAAAATTTACACTACCGGGCTAAAGTTTAACACTACCGACGAAAAAAAGAGGGGGGGGGGCGGCGCCCCCCCCGGTCCCAACTATGCTTCGCCACTGTTTAGAGTATATTAGTAAACCACTAGCTTTAGTAAACCCGTGTATTACACGGTTGAATAATAAAATATTAAATATAATAAAAAATTTAACTATAAAAAGATAGACTAAGACATGATATGATTAAAATTATGTATGAGTAATAATTATAAATAACAAAATAATAATATGAAACTTTAATTTTTTCTTTTTGTTTTTTGACAGATAAATTAAACTATTGTTTAAAATAACGTTTTATTTTAAAAATTTCCTTACTATAACTCCTTATTTTAATTATTGTGTTTTATAAAAACTTTACTTTAAAAAAACTAATTTTAAATCTTACATAAAAATAGTTTTATTTTTTAGAAAAAATTCTTTTATAAAAAACTACCTCTATAGAAATACCATTAATAAAAGTTCACTTTCTTAATCTATTAAAAACTCATTATAATGTAAAAATATAGATAATATTATTATAATTAATAGGTTATTTAATAGGAGAAAGAAGCGGGAAAGTTGTATGATAGGGAATGTGTGATGACACGTGGCACACCCATTTACTCTTTTATTAGAGTAGAAAGATTTTATAACAAAGATGAGAATAACATAATCACCCCCCACTTTTAGGTTCAATTTTATCATCAAACTCGCGATTCAAGATAAAATTGAATAATTACATAGACATAATTTATATTAATAGAAATGATTGAATAATGAAGTTGGAAATGTATTTCTCCTTATATTCTCTTTCATTTTTTAAATTTGGTAATACAGAACAAAGCATAGTTTGATCATTTTATTCAGAAAATTAAACAGAAAATTTACATCCGTTATGGAAGAACATAAACCATGTTAAACCTCTTACATGTGACTGATAAAATGTCAGTGTTCTACTAAACGAGTCAGACACAACACGACATGATAATACGAGTATGAAAAACCTGGATACACAATTTTAACTAACCATGTAAATTTCTTAAACGGACACAACTTTTTTTAGGCGGCTTAATACGATTACATGTAACATGTTTATGAACATGATTATCCAAACCTGGCCTATTAACACGAGTACTCTAGCATATTCAATAACACAAATGATATGAAACGGCCTATTTACCATTAATAAATAACACGATAAAATATAAATCACCAAGAATTACAATCTGTATATTTATTTAATTATTTTTTAAAACTTATAAAGTTATATTGTTTAAATAAACGAGTCATAAATGTGATTGTGGACATGTACCCCATTCTACACATTAGTTGAATGGGTAACCATTCTATAAACGGGTTATGTAACACCCTCAAATTTTAACATAATATAATAAGGAGGGTGTTACTAGTTGGGTTATTATAACAATTCAGAGACTACAATGCAGCGGAACTTTACATATATTAAAACTGGTTACATCGTTAAACATATTTACAAGACTTTAAACCAACAGTCAAAACTTTGTTAAAACTTTAAGTACTTCTTTCCTTAAAACCCACTTTTATGGTCAGTATCATACACCATAACCGGAAGCTAATTCTGTGGGGACCATCACGAGCACCTCTAATACTACTGGTATGCATTAGAAAACAACACAAACAGATATACGGTGAGTTCTAACATACACCACATTTCAATAACATTAACTCATCAACTGTTACCACACCAAATGATTCACACACCATTCATCGCAGTCCATTATTTATCCCAGTATTGATATGCATATCGATACCCACAAGGTATTTATGGACATCTTTTTATCAATTTTAATTTGGTGGTCAAACCTCCACCTCGCGCGTTGACGGTCAACCCTCCGTCTATAGTTTGGTGGGTCAAACCTCCACCTCGCGCGTTGACGGTCAAACCTCCGTTTTATATTTGGCGTTGACGGTCAAACCTCCGTCTATAATTGGTGGTCAAACCTCCACCTCGCCATTTACCACAATTTACCACTTTCAACTCATTTTCACATTTTATATTTATTTTAATGCATGCCAGTGCCCATTTTATCAAACAACATTTATCAAAGGCATAATCACATAAAAAGGCAATTAGAACTCACCTTAATGTTTCCAACAAGTGGTTATCAATCCAATATGCTAGGGCAGCTAAAACTTCTCTTTCTCAAAGCAAATCTAAAATAATACCCTAACTTAGTCAATTTCCCCTAGCCTGACCACTTCACACGACTAAGCTATACGACTGGACTCATTCGTGCGACTGAACATGCGACTGAGGCTTAGTCGTACGAATGGACCATACGACAGAGGTGCGAATGAGCTATAACAGGGTTTGTGCGAATGACCTCTATTCGTGCGATTGGTTCATGCGACTGAACTTCAGTCGCACTTGAACAATGCGGTTGACTCAGTCGCACGAATGGGTCAAGCGTGGGGCTCATTCGCCTGAAACGGATCAGCAGCTGTGTTTCTTGACATATTTGATCCAAAAACTCGAGTTTTAACTATTTGATTATACCATATTCACAACAGAACGTATATACTTCATTTACAACCATTCCGGGTCTTTATTCATCATCAAACTCCCAAAAACTAGGGCCTGAACCTTTATTTTTCAGTTTAACAAAGATTGAACATAAACTCTGATTTAAACATGTTTTTGGATCAATTCCCACCACACCACACAGCTTAACATATTCAAAATCGATCCGTACCAAGCAAAATTACCAAACGGAGCTATTTGATCAATTTGGGCAAGAGCAGGGTGTTTGGGTTCGAAAGGGAACAAGGGAAGGAGGTTCAGCAATAAAAATCTGCTTGTTAATACCCTTAACCGCCCTACTTATCCTTCATGCTTATTTTTAGCCGACATACTCAATCGCACGACTGGCTTATTCGCACGACTCAATCGTGCGATTGAGCCCATACGCCCGTCATTCGTGCGATTGAGCTTCATTCGCACGTATGGCATGCGAATGAACACTAATTTTAATTAAATAATAATTTTTGAACTTTTGGATGTTACAAGTCTACCCACCTTATTTAGGGTTTCGTCCTCGAAACCTGACTAAAACAATTGAGGGTAGTTCCGTCTCATATCTTCTTCTGTTCCCAGGTTGACTCAGATCCTTGGCGATGTGCCCACTGCACCCGGACTAAGCTAATGCTTTTATTTCTAAGTTTCTTCTCTTTACGATCCATAATGGCCACAGTTATTCGACATAATTGAGCTTCTCATCAACCTCAATATCATCTAATGGTACATATTGAGTTTCATTAGCTAAACACTTCCGTAACTGAGAGACGTGGAAGGTTGGATGAATAACACTTAATTCTTCAGGCAAGTCCAACGTATACGCCACGTACCCTACTTTCTCCACTATTTGGAAAGGTCCAATAAAACGTGGACTTAGTTTGCCTCTCTTTCTAAATCGAATAATGCCCTTCCAGGGAGAAACTTTTAACAAGACAAAATCCCCAACTTTAAATTCTAATGGTTTCCTTCTACGATCTGCATATGATTTCTGCCTACTTTTCTCCTCTCTAATACGATTTTTAACTACTTCAAACTTTGACAACCGTACAACATCTCAAACGGAGACATCTGAAGGGTACTTGATAACTGTTGTTGTATGCAAATTCAGCTAAAGGAAGATGACTATCCCAGCTACCCTCCAAATCAATACTACATGCCCGTAGCATATCCTCCAATGTCTGAATAGTTCTTTCACTTTGACCATCTGTTTGGTTTGACCATCTGTTTGGGGATGATAGGCTGTACTAAAGTAAGTCTAGTTCCCATGGCTTCGTGAAATTTTCTCCAATACCTGGAGGTAAATCTGGCATCTCTATCAGACGTGATACTTTTCGGAACTCCATGCAATCTAACTATTTCTTTAGTAAAAATATCAGCTAACTTTTCCACCGAATAAGTTTCCCGTATTGGTAGAAATAAAGCACTCTTGGTTAGCTGATCTACCACTACCCAAATAGTATCATACCTTTTGGTGTACGGGGCAACTTCGTTATAAAATCCATAGTCAGATCATCCCACTTCCAAACTTGAATAGCTAATGGCTGCAATCCATAAGGTTCTAATGTTCAGCTTTTACTTGGGCACAAGTCAAACATTTATTTACATACTGCATCACATTAAATTTCATCCCAGGCCACCAATAATCTTTCTTCAAATCTTGGTACATCTTAGTCATGCCTGGGTGAATGGAATACCTAGATTTGTGAGCCTCATCTAGTATCATATCACGTAAAGCCAACGGAACCCACATTCGACCAAACCTGATTTTAACACCCTGACTATTCTCTTCTAAATATTTTTCTTGACCAACCATTCTTTCTCTTTAATATTTTTCTTTTTTAATGCCTCCAATGGGTTTCCTTCAACTGTTGCATAAAATCAGAAGTAATCACAAGTTTATACGCCTTAACCTTAATCGGTTCGTACTTCTCCTTTCTGCTCAATGCATCACAACCACATTTGCTTTCCCGGGGTGATACAAAATTTCACAATCATAATCTTTGATTAACTCCAACCATCGCCTTTGTCTCATATTCAAATCTTTTTTGCTCAAAGAAATACTTCAGGCTCTTATGATCAGTAAAGATGGTACACCTCACTCCATATAAGTAGTGTTTCCCTATTTTAAGAGCAAAAACTACAGCTGCTAATTCTAAATCGTGGGTTGGGTAATTAACTTCATGGATCTTCAACTGTCTAGAAGCATAAGCATAACTCTCCCACGTTGCATTAAAACCACCCCAATCCCTGATATGATGCATCAGAATATATTACTAATCCTCTACACCTTCTGGTATTGCTATACTGGGGCTTGTGTCAATCGATTCTTCAGTTCCTGAAAAGCAGCTTCCTGTTCCTTATTCCATTCATACTTAACGTCCTTTCGAGTTAATTTCGTCAATGGAGAAGCAATTTTGGCAAAGTCTTGATAAATCTTCTATAGTATCCTGCCAGTCCTAAGAAACTACGAATTTCTGAAGGACTTTTAGGAATTCCCCAGTTCACCACAGCTTCAATCTTTGCAGGATCCCCCAATATTCCATCCGCATTCACCACATGACCCAAAAATTGCACTTCCCTTAACCAAAATTCACACTTCGAGAATTTTGCGTACAACTTATTCTTCCTCAAGGTTTCCAATACTTCTCGAATGTGACAAGCATGATCTCCTTCATTCTTAGAATAAATCAAAATATCATCTATAAATACAATTACCGATTTATCCATCATCGGTTTACATACTCTGTTCATCAAATCCATGAATGCAGCAGGAGCATTCGTTAATCCGAATGACATCATCAAAAATTCATAATGCCCATATCACGTACGAAAAGCTGTCTTTGGTATGTCTTCTTCTCTTACCTTCAACTGATGATACCCGGATCTAAGATCTATCTTTGAGAACCAATTAGCACCTTGGAGTTGATCAAACAATCGTCTATACGAGGTAATGGGTATTTATTCTTGACAGTTAATTTATTTAGCTCTCTATAATCTATACACATCCTTAAACTACCATCCTTCTTCTTTACAAACAGAACAGGGCACCCCACGGCGAAGAGCTGGGTCGGATAAAACCCTTGTCTAATAATTCCTGTAATTACTTCAGGAGTTCCTTAACTCAGCCGGTGCAAGTCTATAAGGGGTCTTAGCGACAGGTTTTGCCTCAGGTATTAAATCAATTCTAAACTCAATTTCTCTATCAGGAGGTATACCCTGTAGATTCTCTGGAAATACATCGGGGAAATTAAAAACTACTGGAACATCTTCTAATTTCCTCGTCTCCTTAGCAGTATCAACTACATATGCTAAGAATGACTCACAACCCCTATTCAATAATTTCTCACCTTAATCATAGATATGACTTTCACCCCACTATCATGATCATCACCAAAAACCGTTACCGAATTACCATCTGGTGCTCGCAACACAATCATCTTTCTTTTGCATATTATCTGAGCCTCAAACGTAGATAACCACTCCATTCCCAATACTACATCAAACCTCCTAATTTCATCATATGTAACCTAGCAAGAAATTTTACACCTTCTAATTCGACAAAACAATAATCTATTACCTCACTAACAGCTATAAATTCGTTAGAGGCAGTTTCTACTGAAAAGGCAACATCTAGCTTTGATGGTTTAACTTTTATTAATGCATGGAATTTTATTGATATGAAACTTCTATTAGCCCCCGAATCAAATAAAACTCTAGCAGGTACATCATTAACAGAAACGTACCCGACACAGCATCCGGTAATGCCTTAGCCTCCTCCGTAGTCATTGTAAATGCTCTCCCCCGCAGTACCGCTACTACCACTCATGCTGACTTTACTCGGTCCTCCCACTGCACGAATAGGAACCGGTCCAGGTCTAAGCTTTGGACATTCAGATTTCATACGTCCCATCTCCCCGCATCCATAACACCGAAGTTCTGGACATCTGGAAACGAAATGTCCAGGCTTCCCGCATTTACGATATGCCGGGTGATTCAATCTACATACCCTCTATGAAACTTCCCACATCTATTACACCGAGGAGGGGGACCTACAAAACCCCTAGCATTAAACTTTCTCTTCTGTGGCCAACCTTGTCCATACATAGGCCTAGAACTCAGTGAAGCTTCCTGATGACTAACCACTTCCTCTTTCACCACAGGTTTCTCAGACTCAGCGACCTCCTCATACATATCCGCAGCCAAATTCATCGTGGCTTGGTAAGTAGAAGGAGAATTAGACTTTACCAGCATTCTTACCTTAGGGGGTAATCCCTGGATATATCTAGTAATTCTCTTTGCCTCAGGATTTACCAATGAGGCACCAAACGAGCCATTTCTTCAAATCTAGAAGTATACTCTTTATGACTTAAACTGCCTGCCTAAAATTGCAAAAACTTGATCTCAATTCTGTCCATCTCGCCTTTCGGACAGAACTTTTCTATCACCAGTTCTTTAAAAGTTTCCCACGTCATCTGACTTACGGCGGCCTCACCCATGGCCTGTTCCACTGTATCCCACCAGTACAAGGCTTCTGCTTGAAAAGAATGCACTGCAAAGCCCACCTTCTGATCTTCCTTGCATCTACTATGTTTAAACGCTGCTTCCATCTCTCGTAGCCATTTGTAAGTTACTACTACATCCTTCTGGCCTTCAAACTTAGGCGGGTCACATTCCTTAAAATGCTTATATGACACTGGTTTCTCCACTACAGGCTCAACAATAACAGGTGGAGGAGTTGGTTGGGAAGATGATTCACCACCTTTCCTAAGGTCACTCAACATTTCAGGTAAGGTAGTACGCAACACAAGGGCGGCTTCATCACCTATAGCCGCCTTAAGTTCATCACCTGAGATCCTAGCTTCGAGTCTAGGGTTTGTATTACCAGTTTCCTCCATCTACGATAAGAAATAAACCATTATCAAATAATGAGTGATACTAGGATGCTGCATATAATGTAAATTGCTCATAACATTGGCCAGGTGTTATCAATTATTTATTTATTCACACCATCCTGCCTCTTCTCATTATCCTTTCACAGTTTATTTCTAACTCTATCTAAACCACAGAATCATGCATACACATAATACTAGTCTTTAGTTTAAACAATTACTTTCATTCAACAATTGAATGAATTATCACAAATAATTAAGTACTCATCCACACAATACTTCGCCCCACTTCCGGCTGTAGATACTGGCACTTCCCATATATTCAGTTAAAGTTTGAAACAATTAATTGTTCAAATCTCTTTAACCAAGGCTCTGATACCAACTTGTAACACCCTCAAATTTTTAACAATAATATAATAAGGATGGTGCTACTAGTTGGGTTATTATAACAATTCAGAGACTACAAATGCAGCGGAACTTTACATATATTAAAAACTGTTTACATCATTAAACATATTTACAAGACTTTAACCAACATTCAAAACTTTGTTAAAACTTTAAGTACTTCATTCCTTAAAAACCCAACTTTTGTGGCCAGTATCATACACCATAACCGGAAGCTAATTCTGTGGGGGACCTTCACGAGCACCTCTAATACTACCTGGTATGCATTAGAAAACAAACACAAAATCAGATATACTAGTGAGTTCTAACATACACCACATTTCAATAATATTAACTCATCAACTGTTACCACACCGAATGATTCACACACACATTCATCAGTCCATTTATTTATCCCAGTATTGATATGCATATCGAATACCCACAAGGTATTTATGGACATCTTTTTATCAATTTTAATTTTGTGGGTCAAACCTCCACCTCGCGCATTGACGGGTCAAACCTCCGTCTATAGTTTGGTGGGTCAAACCTCCACCTCGCGCGTTGACGGGTCAAACCTCCGTCTATAATTGGCGTTGACGGGTCAAACATCCGTCTATAATTGGTGGGTCAAACCTCCACCTCGCCATTTACCACAATTTACCACTTTCAACTCATTTTCACATTTTATATTTATTATATGCATGCCAGTGCCTGATTTTATCAAACAACATTTGTCAAACGGCATAATCACATAAAAAGGGCAATTAGAACTCACCTTAATGTTTCCAATAAGTGGTTATCATCCAAATATGCTAGGGCAGCTAAAACTTCTTTCTCAAAGCAAATCTAAAATAATAACCCTAACTTAGTCAAATTTCCCCTAGCTGACCACTTCACACGACTAAGGCTATGCGACTGGACTCATTCGTGCGACTGAACATGCGACTGAGCTTAGTCGTACGAATGGACCATACGACAGAGGTGCGAATGAGCTATAACAGGGTTTGTGCGAATGACCTCCATTCGTGCGATTGGTTCATGCGACTGAACTTCAGTCGCACGATTGAACAATGCGGTTGACTCAGTCGCACGAATGGGTCAAGCGACTGGGCTCATTCGCCTGAAATGTATCAGCAGCTGTGTTCTTGACATATTTGATCCAAAAACTCGAGTTTTAACTATTTGGATTATACCATATTCACAACAGAACGTATATACTTCATTTACAACCATTTCGGGTCTTTATTTCATCAAACTTCCCAAAAACTAGGGCCTGAACCTTCATTATTCAGTTAACAAAAGATTGAACAGAAACTCTGATTTAAACATGTTTTTGGATCAATTCCCACCACCCACACAGCTTAACATATTCAAAATCGATCCGTACCAAGCAAAACTTACCAAAACGGAGCTAGTTTGATCAATTTGGGCAAGAGCAGGGTGTTTGGGTTCGAAAGGGAACAAGGGAAGGAGGTTCAGCAAATAAAATCTGCTTGTTAATACCCTTAACCGCCCTACTTATCCTTCATGCTTATTTTTAGCCGACATACTCAATCGCACGACTGGCTTATTCGCACGACTCAATCGTGCGATTGAGCCCATACGCCCGTCATTCGTGCGATTGAGCTTCATTCGCACGTATGGCATGCGAATGAACACTAATTTAATTAAATAAATAAATTTTGAACTTTTGGATGTTACAGGTTAGGTAGGGTGAACCCATTTAGACACATTTTTAATCATGTCATTAACATGAAGATCCATTTATAACTCTGAACACCCTAAACTTGAACCCTAACATGATTAACTTTGTGTCAAGTCGTGTAATGTGAACGGGTCATTTCATAATCAGCTCTACATTTGTATAAAGAAAAGTCATAGTAATTATTAATGAAGATTAAGCATGATCATAAGTATACGTAAAGAGAAGTAATTTCTTATCAAACTTATTTGATATTCCTGCTTAATGTTCAATTGGACTACAACAATAATAATGCTTGAAATGTTACATGTAGAGATGATGAAAGAGAGCTATAGATTAGGCGGGTTTATTGGTTATTATTAGAACACCCATTTCACAAGGCGTCTTCCCTCAAGCTTCTACTCGTGAGCCGTTGGGTCCGTTTCCCCAAACCTCAGATGCCATTGCAATTGACATTGTCATACTCTTTCTTCTTTCTCCAACCCTGGCTCCACCATTGTTCCCTACAGGGCCTCACCATCCTCTCTTTTTTATTCTCATCATCACCCTCAACGATCCTCCATCTCTTGTTCTTTAAGAGGTACACACATACATTTAATTTTCTTCAATGGATGGATTCATGATTCATTTGATGTGTTCTTGTCTAAATTTGCTATATGGGTCTTGTTTCTTTTTGAGTAATATTCAATCAAGAATGGATTTTTATGAATCTTTGGCTTAATCTATTACATCAAGTGATCATTTGATGATTCATTTGATGTGTTCTTGCATATATTGCGATATGGGTCTTATTTTTTTATAGCAATATTCAATCAAGAATGGATCTTTATCAATCTTTGGCTTGATCTTGTGTTCTTGCCTGATGAGTCTTGTTTCTTTTTAGTAACATTCAATCAAGAACGATTTTTCATGAATCCTTGGTTTAATCTATTACGTTAATCGATCAATTATTCATTTGATGTGTTCTTGCCTGAATTTGCTATATGGGTCTTGTTTCTTTTGAGTGATATTCAATCAAGACTGGATTTTTATAAATCTTTGGCTTAATCAATTATTTCAATTGACCATTTGATAATTCGTTTGATGTGTTCTTGCCTAGATTTGTGATATGGGTCGTATTTCCTTTTGATTAATATTCAATTAAGAATGGATTTTTATGATCATTGGTTTAATCTCTTACTTCAATGATTAATTGTAATTCATTTGATGTGTTTTTGCCTAAATTTGCTATATGGTTGTTTCTTTTTGAGTAACTCTCAATCAAGAATGTTTTTTTTATGAATCCTTGGCTTAATTTGCTTTGATCGATATTGTTTCTTTCACATTTTGCTCTTCTTTCATCAATCATATGTATCTTATATTTCGAATCTTAATTTGCTACATGGGTCTTGTTTCTTTATGCCTTTTCCCCTGTTTCCCTTTGAGAATCATCCGATCAAGAAAAGGGAATAACCCTTTGATTGTGCTATTTAATCCACCATTTCTTGATTTATTCTATGCTTTTTGGGATACTTTCACTTCCATCTTCCTTTATGTTTGGAGAACCCACATCACGTTTCGATTATTACTATTCTTTTAAACGAGTTGGAGAAATTGATCAACTCCATTTCTTTTCTTGCTTATTAGATGATGAGATTGAACATATGAAATGCGTACCTTATTGTTCTTGCAATCACATAGTAGCCCTCTCTCTTTTTCTTTTTTTGTTCATGTAATCTTTTTGTTACAATGTGACAAAATATGATTGCTTCTGTTGCATGAACATCAAACATCTCAACCTTTTAATATTTGTGTAATTCTTTACATTAAAAAACATTTGAGTAAATTAATCGACGCATCATATATGTGCAGAATTCAGATGATTGATTTGCTACATTCTAATGAGTTCGTGTGGTTCTTCCTGAAATGTTTTTGCTTCAAAGTATGCACTCAATTTTTATACTTCAATATTTATGTTGTAAAAAATAATAGTATGACCTTTTCTTAAATATATGTTTATCTTTAAAGCCACTCATACATTAAATTTGTTTAAAACCAGGTTGGTGAAGATGATTATCTTTGGACACACAAGACTAATATTTTGGAATGGTTACATAAGTCTCTTACTAGAAAATCAGAATTAGCTCAATGTATTGGTGAGTGAATATTATTCCACACCTAGTCCCTCATTACTGTATTTCCTTTTATATTCTTCTGTTATGTTGGTTACTTAACTACTTAATTTTGTAATTTTGGGAAATCATTGGGATTTAGCTACTGCTATGGTTGGTCCACGGACATGGATTGGAGGAATCTTTAGCCGCACAGGCCCCAAACATTCTGGAAGTAACAGTCACGCTGATTTGAAGTTCACCCCAGTTCAGGTTGGTTCTATGAGCGTACAAATACACACATTTGGGAACATCATAGTTATCTAACTGAAACTGGATTATTATGGGAAAATCTGACTAGATCAAACATGGAAATTTGATTGGTAATTTGACTAATTTCTTGAAAATCCAACTGTATTCATTTCTGCGTAGGAAGCAAGATATCAAAAGCTTCAAGAACGTGCGGATGTACCTTTTGATGAGACTCGTGTAGATCATCAGGTGTTCTTATTGACTTCCATACATTTTGTTTAATCCCAATTGATGTAAATAAGTATATATATTTGATTAACCTGTTGAACATTACTTGTTGCTTGATGTAATCATATGTTTTTTTTTTTTTTTGACAGAAAGCCCTTACAGAATTGTGGAATTTAGCATATCCAAATGTCACACTTACAGGATTGATCTCTGAGCAATGGAAGGAAATGGGGTGGCTAGGAGATAATCCATCTACCGACTTTAGGTGCGCTGTGACATCTGCGAAGACAGCCATGGTGGCACATATATACATCTCATAAATGATTATATAATGATAAAAGTTTGTTTGTTGTAGGAGTTGTGGTTTCTTTCACTTGAGAATTTGCTGTTCTTTGCAAGAACATTTCCGGTATGGTTACCTTTATTCTCTTCTAACTTTCTTGTTTTGTATGCATGATACTAATTGATTAAATTTCGAAAATGAAGAATGCTTTTCGTAGGTTACTATTGAAACAACGTGGAAAAATGGCGACATGGGAATATCCTTTTGCCATCGCTGGCGTTAATATATCGTTCATGTTGACACAGATGTTGGAGTTATATCAAGGTGTCCAAATTTAATTCATTCGTTATAGTTTTCATGACTTGATTATCATTTTGTGGGAGTGATGAATCAAGTGTATGTTAAAGATGATTTATCTCGTTGACAAATACTATTTTGCAGTGAAGCCTAGATGTCGTAACTGTATCAATTTTATAAAAATATTGGGAGGTAATTATTGATCTTGAATCCTTTGGTATTCATCTTTTTACATTTTGTCAAATATTCTAAGGGATCCTTGTGTAAACAATTCATTGCAGAGGATGAAGAAGCCTTTGATGTTCTGTATTGTATAGCTTTTGTATTGATGGATGCTCAATGGCTCGCTATGCATGCGTCATACATAGAGTTTAATGTAATCTCTCTTCCTCTCTCTCTACATATATATATCATTTAATATATAACCAGATTTAAGTAGAGAACTGTAAGAACAACATAAATAATCATCTCTCTTTCTCTCGCTCACTACCATATAGTCAACAATACGTACAAGTGCCTTATGCTTTTCTAGCGGTTGTCTACTTAAATTTATCTGTATTGAACGCACCCTTTTATATATTACATTCACATACTAATCATTGGCCTCAACGGCTACTTGTGCAAACACCAGGATGTCTTAAAAGTTACACGGACACAACTGGAAAGAGAACTTGGACTTGAAGACATCCAAAGAATACGCGATTTGCCTGCCTTTAACCTCCTGCACAGTTAGTTGCTTTAACTTGAATGGTTGTACAGTGAGATTCGATATTTATTTCTTTAAAACCCCATTGGTGACTATGGTACAAGGTGGCCGAATGTCCTAAGCCCAAGCCTTTCAAGCTTGATACCAAAACCGTCTGGGTTCATGAGAACGAGGCTAGATTTAGTTGTCTGCATGCCAAAATTGAAGCGTGTTACGGGAGCTCAGTAAATTATATGCAGCTGCTTGAGGGTTATTGTTTATAGGTTAATACATGTTAGATTATTGTTATCTTATTCCTTGCAATCTCTGTTCGTACAAAGTTTCCAATTTTGATGTCTTTTTAAGGTGATTGTTCATAGATTGAAGAATTTATCCATAATTAATGGTGATTGTTTTAAAGCAAATAAGAAAATATCCGATTATAACAAAACGTGAACCCTTGTTATATACAAGTAACAAGTGAAACTCTAAAGAAACTTAGGCCCATTGGCTATAAACAACTAAACCTTCATGTTAAACTACTTTAAACTATTATTTATTGTTCTTAAGTTGGAGCGTAGATGTTAATCCGCCTAGATTGTTTAATTAAAATGTATATGTTTATTATGAAGTAGATTGGTGAAAATATCCTCAAGCTAGGATTATGTCTTGACATGAACCGGTTGAATAGATGGAGTGTGTGCTTGAGTGCCCCGTGATCCCTAATAAGCTCACACGACTTCTATTCTATATGTTTTCTCCGCTTATGAACTACTTGATTCTAGGCTATATGCTAAAGGAAGTATCGATCTAAGTCGACCTAAGTTGCCAATTTGAATAGAGATATTTTTGTGGAGAATGAGATACATCTATGCATCGGAAGTATCTAAGCAACTCAAGATCCTAAGTATGATTAGCATGTTGGGCCCCTATCTCGTCTTCCATGGCCTATCACCAACCTAGGTGAGGAGGAACTATTGTCAGTATAACCATGAAACTTAATAGAGAAAGTGATTATAGCAACAAAATTATAGCAACAAAAATCCTAAATAGGGTAAACAAGTATGTTGTATAGGTTACTTACGGAGCATTTTAGGTATACCATAATATGGTGTCCTAGCTGGGCCATACATATGTGTGTTTAGTATGCCAATGGTAGTATTTGGTTTGGGTGTATCAGGATGACACCTGGAAATTATGCATCATGCAATGAGTCGTGAATTAAGTGTTCGTGTTGTCTCATTCTTACGTAGCCAAACATATGAGAAAAGTATATTGGATCACTATCGGTAGACTGGTTGTAGCATGAATGAGAATGGATGACTTAGAATGGCAGGAATAATGTGAGACTTATGTATAATAGGGACAAGATCATGAAAGTAGTTAGAAACTAGAGTGTCGGGCACGATAAAGTAGGACATGACTCATGGAAGGAATCAACACTCAAAAAGGTATTGGTAAAAAGAACCGTAGCTTCGATACCTTTTTAGTTTGAGAGTAACCAACCAAGACATAATGAATGGCTCATGATTCAAGTTTAGTAACACCTAACTATAATAATCATAGACATAAGGAACACACCTAAAATTTTTAGATGTGAGTGGAAAGAGATATTCATTGAAAACAAGATTGAAAATGGATTTTTGCCCTATAGTAGATCAAATAAAAAGCAACAAGTACAACATCAACACAAAATTAAAAAGAGTCATGAAAGAATCATGATTGTGCGAATAATATCTATCAAATAAGCGTCTAACAATCCCATGTATTAAGGTGTGTCACACATGATGACTCGTGAATAATATCATGTGTATCAAATAAATAGAGAACTTATGAGACACATACTCTATTGCATTATCAACGCATAACATTTTAATAGACATGTTAAATTATTTTTTTGACACAAGGCTGAAATTCAAAAATAATAGAACTAACTTTACTACAAGTTTTAAGTAAGTAGATCAAAGTATCACATGGGTGATCATAAGTCAAAGTAACGAAGTGTAGAAAACCGCAACTGGCGTTTGAAAACAAGAAATCACTGTTTGACACAGTATTGTAAAAATCGTTAGGCACTAGTCACGCGGTGGGTGCCGACTAACAATTAATCAGGAGTAATCGAGGTTAATTGGTTTGGAATTTTTATATATAATTATTTATATATATATACACACACACACATTTTTATATGTAATTTTTATAAATATGTTTATTTTAATATATATATACACAAACACACACATAAACAAATCTCGTCAGAATTTTGAAATTTCAAAAATTTTGAAGTTTGCTGGAATTCCGCCGGAATCTCGTTGGATTCTGCAAAAAATGCAGATCGGGGGCCGATTAACAGTCGACTAGATCCGATTAGGGCCGATCTTTTCCCGATTTTGACCGACTAGCAAATTTTGGCTCTGATTAGGGAAAATCCAATCGGTGAGGTACCAATTCCCGACTAGTTTCCGATTAATCAGTCGATTAGTCCGATTTTTACAACAGTGCAGTTTGTCGAGCGTTCGAATGACCTCATAAAAAATAAAATAAATGCAATCTGATCTGCTAGGTGACGTAAAGCATTTATGTTAACAACCCGGGCATAAGTTTCACAAAGTTCAAGCCTCTAGAGCCAAACTATTTAAAAACATTGTTGTTTGGACCGGATCGGACTGCCCGGTCCAACCGGTCCGACCGGCCGGTTCAACCGGTCTGATCGGGAATCGGTCACCTAGCTGATCCGGTTCGCATCGAATCGTTTTGGGCCGGTTCGACCGGCCAGTTCGTCCTGCCCCGAATCGATGGTCGGACCGGGAAACCGGACCGGTTCGAACATGATTTTTTTTATTTTTTAATTTAATTGGGAAAAACGGAGTGTTGAACCATAAATTAATGTAGTGGATATAAAAATATAGTTAAGTTTTATATATAACTATAAATACATATATAAATTACTTATATTTAATTATATATATAACTATATATAATATACTATATATAAAATTATGACGTCATCCGGTTCTTAAATCCGATTCGACCGGTTTGACCACCAAAATAGTAAAGCGTCCGTTTCAACATCCGATCCGTTTCTGAAAACATTATTTAAAAACATTCTTGAAGATTCTTGATTATTCTAACTCGTTCATGGTTACTATTTTAAGTTTTAACCATCCAAGCAATGTTTTTAAAACCGGACCGGAAAGCGAACCGGACGACCTAGAGGTTCACTGGTCGGACCGGTCGGACCGGTCGGACCGGATTACGAACCGGATGACGTCATAAATATTTAAAAAAATATAAAAAAATTCTAAATATTTATAAAACTACAAACACATATCATTCAAGTAAATATAGTCCAAATTAACACAATATATCATATACATACCAAAATTAACAATTTTAAACAATATATCATATTTAAACGGTGTTCCTTAATCCAAAACAACATCCAAAATACATACCATTCAAGTAAATATAGTCCAAATTAACGAACCGGTGTTTCTTAATTCATATCCAATAATATTTTTCTATTAAAATTAAAAAAAAAAATACCAAAAACCGGTTCAACCCGGTTCACCGGTTCCGGTCGGACCGGTCGACTCGCGCGAACCGGCCGGTTAACCGGAAAACGGTCCAAAAGCACCGAACCGAACCGGCTCCGGCACCGGTTCCCGGTCGAACCGGTCGGACCGGCCGGTCCGGTCCGGTTTCGAAATCATTGCATCCAAGTGTCCATATCTAGTCTAACTATTATGAAAAAAATATCAAGAAATCCAACAAGAAGCTCTGATTGGCCATTGGAATGCCACCGTGGCATATCTCTTCCAAATAAACCCCATTACTAAAACCTTATCACTCCCACCCAACACATTTGTGTACTATCGACCACAATAGGTTGTACATTCTGCTTAAATACTAGTACTTTTGCTCATCCCCATGGCTCTTCAAGCTTCTCTTCTTCCTTCTGCAATCTCCGTCCACAAAGAGGTACAAATTTGCATAATTTCACCCAAAATTTCATACAATTTTGTTCTGTTTTGTAATTCGTAATGTGCAACAGGGGAAATTGAATTCTTCTTTCATAGAGAGTTCAGTCAATGGAGCTTTCGTTTCGAAAAGTGTCAAATCTGATTTTAGCCCTCTTTTGATCGGAACGAAGGTACTGTTCTCACGTCTGATTGATTGATTTGAGCTTGAATTTGTAGAGATTTATGGCTTTTGAGATTTCGTGTAGATTTTGATTCTTTTGAACTGATCGACTATGTGAAATCGATTGAATTGAAACACTGTTTTTTGTAGAATCAAATTACCTAAATTTATAGAAATTGGGGATCAGTGAAGATGTAATTGCATGTCAATTTACACCAAAAGATGTTGTCTTGAAAGAGTGTGGGATTGCTACCTGTTTGATGCATTGTTGAGTTGTACGTAATGCATTTAACCTGTATCGTCCCATGCACCGAGGCAAAGGAGCTAGAAAACTAGGAATAACGCTCAGTCACAGTCGGCATGTCATATCAGTTTTTCACTAATTTTCATCAATTCTTTCCGCAGTCAACTTTTACCAAACCATCATCCTTCACACAAACAACTATTAAAAATCCATAAAAAACAAAGCAACACACATATTTGTGAAGCGGACCCCACAAAATGCATCCATGGAGCGCCCTTAGGAAAGGGCGGGTGAAGGCGTGTGGATCTTTGATCCGAGTAATTTACTCATTTATTTAAGAAGTCGATATTGCAATTTTTCTAAGATTTGGCGTAATGTATTAGATTTGGCGTAATGTATTAGTTTTAGACGTACATAATAAATTAAAGAAGGCTTGACGTAATAGGTCATAGTCTGGACATTTAATATTATATCGATTTTATTTTGAAATGAATTATCTTTTATTCTTGCTTCCGCTCTGCATTAATTTAATAATATTCATCATTCTATGTGACACTCATGGCTTATAAGGATTTTTGCAAGGATGGTTATTGTTGAATTCTTGATCGCAGGAGCTTAAAAGGAAGTCATTATTGGGACCGATTCGCGCACAGACAGCGACTGTAGCGCCATCTGTAAACGAAGCTGCATCCGATGGAAAGAAAACGCTGAGGAAGGGGAATGTGATCATTACAGGAGCCTCGTCTGGTCTAGGTCTAGCCACTGCCAAGGCGTTGGCCGACACAGGAAAATGGCACATAATCATGGCTTGTAGAAACTTTCTGAAAGCCGAAAAGGCTGCTAAATCAGTTGGCATTACTAAAGAGAACTACACTGTTATGCACCTTGATCTTTCTTCTCTCGAAAGTGTTCGCCAGTTTGTGGACACGTTTAGGCGGTCTGGTCGACCCCTTGATGCCCTTGTGTGCAATGCAGCGGTCTATTTGCCTACGGCTAAAGAGCCCACTTACACTGCAGAAGGATTTGAACTTAGTGTTGGGACTAACCATCTTGGTCACTTTCTCCTCTCAAGGTTGTTGCTAGATGACCTTAAGAAGTCGGATTACCCGCAAAAACGACTCATCATTGTTGGCTCTATAACAGGTACCAAGTCTTGAACTAAAACTGATTAGCTGCAATAAAATCAATATATGATTATATGGGCAATCTTACATGTAAATCCTTGAGCAGAGCAAAAGCACTAGAATAAAATATTCTTGGGGGAAAATTGATACACTTTTGGCAAACTCTTAAACAACTGATTATTAAATATGAAAACATTACTAATACCCTCAAAAATGTGTTCTTTATGAACCACTGCTTATGTGTTATAGGAAACACGAACACGTTGGCTGGAAACGTGCCACCAAAGGCTAATTTGGGGGACCTGAGAGGGTTAGCCGGGGGGTTGAACGGGCTAAACAGTTCAGCCATGATCGACGGAGGAGACTTCGATGGTGCTAAAGCCTACAAAGACAGCAAAGTATGCAACATGCTCACAATGCAAGAGTTCCACAGGCGGTACCATGAAGAATCAGGAATAACCTTCTCATCCCTCTACCCTGGTTGTATCGCAACAACGGGTCTTTTTAGGGAACATGTTCCATTGTTTCGAATTCTGTTCCCGCCATTCCAGAAGTATATCACGAAAGGTTATGTGTCAGAAGAGGAAGCGGGAAAACGACTAGCTCAGGTCAGTTAACGAGGTTATGGAACACGAGGTGTGTTTGGTCAACGCTGATGGTTATATTGAACTTATTTTTCAGGTAGTAAGCGACTCAAGCCTCGCGAAGTCGGGTGTGTACTGGAGCTGGAACAACAAGTCTGCTTCATTTGAAAACCAGCTTTCTCAAGAAGCCAGTGATGCTGAGAAAGCTAGGAAGCTGTGGGAGGTCAGTGAAAAGCTTGTTGGTTTGGCTTAGTTAAAGTCAAAAGTCAAAGTCAAGAAAGTTTAGTGAAAGTCAAAATCAAGAATAGTCAAACTGAGTGGTATGGATGTGTTTGTTGTGTTGTACAGTACAATATAACAATGCATTCTTGAATTTTCAAACTGTTAAGTTTGTTAGTTGTGGCATGATGAATTTCCAAAGGTAATATATGAGATCAAAACAAGATGCACAAATACGTAATTCAAAACATAGAAATATGATGTTATTTTTAAATGCTTAAATGTTAATCAAACTTCCTTATTATTGGACAGATTTGAATTTTATAGTTAATGTTATTAAATATAAAATTAACAAAACAAATTAAATTAGACAGCTAAATAATCATGTGAAGTAATGAAGTCCATGATTTATGTGTTTTATAATTAGAAATAGAATAAAAAATAAGAAAATAGGTACATATATATTTTTGGTTAAAATCCAAAGGATGTAAACTTATGTTTGTTTTAAGTTGAATCACTTTTAACTGGCTTTTAGATTTTATTATACGAACCTTTGATTCTTTTGAATGAGTTCTGTATCAAAGAATTATAATATTGTTATAAGTTTTTAAACAGAAGAGGAAAAAAAAAGATATATAATCATGAATATGAAATGACTAAAGAACAGTTAGGTCACGACTTGAGGCTATCATACAATCACAATGATCTCATGCTAACAAGTCCTACATGTAACAAACATTCAAGATAACAAAGCCGTTTTATCGTATAACTGATTTTATACTAAATATTATCTATAATATAATTTAGTTATTATGAAAAGAGTCTTTTTATTCTTGTTTTAAGACCTTTTGGGAGGTTGATGGTCAAATTTTTTTTTTTAAATTTAGACGACATAGACCTCAAAATAGATATATATATTTTTTAATTATAATAGAACGGGATGTATCAATTGGACATATCAAGTATGTCTACTTGAAAATGTTGCATTTTTTTAGGCGTATAAACGAGACGAGTCGTGTTCAACTCATCTAAGCTTAAGCTCGGCTTGTTTAGCTTAACCAAACTCTACTTGTTTAAATGCTTTATATTTAAAGTGCTCGACTTGTGAGAAAAATTTTAAGTTTGAGCATAGTTCATTTATTATTTTATTTAAATATACATCTACAACTATTTTTATTTATAATTATAATTGTAATTATGTATCATATAACATATATATGTCAAATAAAAACCATTATATTGATATAAATAAAAATTTATCAATACCTCACGAGTCTAATCAAACTCGACATATAAAGCTCGGTCCCGTTTATTGAACAAGTTCCAATGTAATCTCGAAATCAATTACTTTAACCTTGATTCAATTTTACCTTTTAACAACTCACGATTGAGCATCCGTACCGTTAACCATCTTTTCATGCTTTCCTATAAGTAACAACCTAGCCAAGTTACCATAGGTTGCTCATACCTTCATACCACCTCTCTCTCTCCCTCTCTCTCCACTTTTCTCTATATATACACACACACATACAAACATAAAAAGCCCAAAATGAGTGAAAACACAAGAAAATTTGCAAGTACCACAAGGTTGCTCGGAAGCACCGAACAAAATTGGTGCAAAGCTGTTGCTAGTGGCACCGGCATAACAGTGTTAGCACTTGAAGCCTCTAAAACAGTAAACATCACACTTCTCAAAAATGCCCTTCACCAAATCCAAAATAACCATCCTATCCTCAACTCAATGCTCCACAAAAACACCACCACTGGCTCAACCTCATTCATCATCAACCCTCCGGTCCCTAACCTCCACCTCAACATCATCACACCCTCCACCACCTCCCAACTCCTCCGCACCCTCGCGAGTCGCGAGTCCAACGCGTCCCTCTCGCCACTACACTTGATCGTTGAGCATGAGCTCAACATCAATGAGTGGTCCGGTGCTGCAACCCGCATGTTGTGCACCAGAGGGCTACACTTGTGGTTCGCCAACTTGTATACGTTGGCGGACCACAAGTGGATCGTGGTGATCCGGTTGCACACTGCGGTTTGTGACCGGACCACTGCTGTCTCCTTGCTTAAGGAGTTGAGGGAGGTCATGGGGGAGGGGGAGGGGGAGGGGGAGGGTATAGAGAGGAGGGGAATGTGGGATTAGAGGAACTTATTCCCGTTGGGAAAGCGAAGAAGACGATGTGGGAGCATGGGAAGAACATGGTCACGTATTCGGTTAACACGTTTAGGTTGAAGAATTTGAAGTTTAAAGATCTGAAAGGGCCTTTGCGTTCAGAAGTTGTGAGATTGAAGATGAACACACAAGAAACTCAATGCTATTAGCGGTAAGTTAAGTTTCTTGATTATTGTTGAATGTCGTTATCAAACACAAACACTCCTAGAAAACTGTGTACTTTGGACCATAATCAATTTGGTCACTAGATACTAGTTTTCTAATAATGCAAACCAAATATAGAGTACAAAGTTAAAAGTAACATCTTGTTACACATAGGGCTGCAAGTCAAGAGGAATCAAATTATGTGGAGTACTCGTGGCGGCAACTCTAATGGCCGTTTATTCCTCTAAGCGGCGTGCTAATAACAACCATCGGAAAAAGTATGGAGTGGTGTTTCTAAACGATTGCCGATCGTATCTCCAACCACCTCTATCTCCCCATCATTCGGGTAAGTTCTTTCTTGTATTGCATACAAACAAAGGTGTAACAAAAAGCAAGATAAAAGTACTAATTAACACATATGACAAACAAATTATTACTAGAAAAGTAAGCGATTGTGGTCGCATTTTTGTCACAAATGCTTAATATTGTTTTTGAGAGAACTTCCTAGTTAATTAAATGGTGTTTAAGCTTACAAAATGGGTTATCTACATGGGACAAATATGGTTTAGATATGATGTACGCATAGGATAAAGTCATATTATGCCTACATTACCCTTGTGATTTCTAGGATTTTACCATTCCGCCATCAACACAATTCAAGAAGTGAAAAGAGGAGAAGATCTATGGGACTTAGCAACAAGAAGTTACACTTCATTTGCAAGCTCTAAGAACAACAACAAACATTTCACGGACATCGCCGACTTGAACTTCCTCATGTCCAAGGCCATAGACAACCCGACACTGACACCCAAATCTTCATTGAGAACCGCGTTGGTAACCGTGTTTGAAGATCCTGTCATTGAGACGTCTAAGGAAATAAGACAAGATCTTTCCCTAGACGACTATATCGGGTGTGCCTCGGTTCATGGCGTGGGCCCGTCCATCGCTATTTTCGATACCGTAGTAGATGGACAATTGGATTGTCTTTTTGTTTACCCTTCACCACTTCATTCTAGGGAGCAGATGCAAGAACTGATAGCTAGTATGAAATCTAGCCTTATTGATGGTATCAAAACGGATGAAAATCTTGAGTCTAGGGTTACATGATTTGTGAAATCCATTGGTACCTTTTCTAGATTGTTTAGGTGAAATAAAATTTGACGGTAGCTATTGGTGTATTGTAATTTTTTGACCTTTATATTTTTGGAAAAAATAAAATAAAGTATTAAAAGTTCGCACTACTAGAAAACTGAGTATTTATGATCAAGTCATAAATAACCTTTTACTATCGTTTATGACTGAAATGGTTGGAAAAACCTTCATGGGTAATCCTAGTGAGCAAATTTAGTGACCATTTCACGACCACCATTCAAAATTTTAAAATTTGATTTTCTTTACAATCACCAAAGTAAAACCGTTACAAAATTTTCTACTGATTTACAAACGATATTTGAACTTTAATTTCAAGTCATTTGTTTGTTTATTTTTGTTTGCAAGTGGGTTGAAATCTTTTAAGACTGAATTAATGACGGTCGCACCATATATAACATAATAACAAATATTATATATAAAAGGGGATGAATCAAAAGAAAACTACTCATTTTTAAAAGATTACATATCATTGTATCATCCGATGACCCTTAACAAAACATTTCTAAAAATAACATTAGTGACTACCAACATAAATTTTATGTTCCACAAAAGTCATTTATACAAGACTTGCAAAAGACTTATCCCCTTATCCGAGAATTGTTCCAATTTTTCAATACACTTGAGCTTTACCTACAATACGCCAATGATATAATTAGCACTAAGCTTAATAAGCAATACCACCAACGATAAAATAAGCAGGTGAAAGTGATAAATATTATCAAACTAACTTATATCATCCAACACCTGTCATTTTTACGCTTAACCACCCCACTCATATAATATCATATCGTTAAATCGTTAATAATGTAACCAGTAAAGGTGCACATACTAACACCTCCCTTAACATAAATTCAAAGTATTTTCAAGTTCATCTACAATTCTAAATTACCTTTATGCACACAACACATATTGCGTCCTCAATATTTCAAATGAAGTGAAGTTAGAAATATTTACCTGCCCAAGGAAGCTCATTGCCTTTGTCTTCATCTCGATACATTAATTTCTAGGCTCCATGTACTTTGTTTATTTGAATGTAACATATTTAATTAGGATACATGATACTTTATCATTCTAACCACCCAAATTTAGCATCTTCTTTAATTACAATTCAACATAATTTTATATACCAACAAAACATCAACATATTCATTATCTACCAACAAGCATGTTAACTCATTTGTAAGTACTTGCATAACCCATTTTTTTTTTTTTTTTTTTTTTTTTGCAAGTATATTAAACACTTCAAACATACTCTGTTAAATGCATCTAAACCATTAAGACCAATAATACATGTTTAGACCAAGTGTGATCAAATATCAACTCTTTACTTTTGGAAAAGTAAACTTTTATACAACTATTACTCTATTAGAGTTGCTGCTGTAATCAAATTTAGCAACAGTACACCATTATCAGCTAGAATAAGGTAATATCCTCTAATTTACAATGATTGTTATTTCTTATTTGATGTAATTTATTTAACTTAGGCAATTATGGCTCTAATTGGATTTAAAATGACTATTCCAGTGGCTTATGAAATCGATATGCTATCAGTTGGCTTTATATAAGGATATATGTAATTGGTTAGTGACTTCAAATCTGCATATTCACATTAAAAAAGTTATGATTAACGAAAGAGGTAATTACTTGGTTGAAGTGTCTTCACACAAGTAATGGCAAAGAGATACAATCAAGGGCGGCCCAACCATTTTAGGACCTAAAACGAAATAAAATCCCCATATTTTTTGCCTACGATTTACACTTGCATAGTTGAAATTGACAAAATTAGCTAACGAGAATTTTATTAGGATGCTATTTGCCTATAGTGCTATTAAAGATACTTGAGTAATGTAATATTGGTACAACTAAGTCATGTGATAATTCGACTCATTTGGTTATAAATGTATCAATTTTGGTTATATTTTTCTAACCAAAATGAACGAGTGGAGTAAAAAATTATGATAAAATAATGGTTAAATGTGTTGCGTATATAGTACAGGGACCAATTGTGTTAACATTGTATTTGTAGAATGTAAAGTGTAATAATCCATCTATTAAAACAAACAAACAAACATACCCAGTATGTTCTGCAGAGAGTAGAGTCTGTGAGGGGTAGCTGGTGGCCAGTCTTTCCTCTATCTTGAGAGACAGAGAGACCGCTTCCAAAGAGACCCCCTCTCGTATTTTGTCCGTGATACAAGCCACCTGTAGCCTCTGCCGCAAGACGTCGTTCCTTATCCGATCCAGCCTCGTGTGTCCACACATCCATCTTAGCATTCGCATTTCTGCGACCTGTATTTGTCTCTCGTGCGCTTTCTTCATGGCCTAGCAGTCTGTTCCGTATAACATAGCCGGACGAACTGCCACTCTATATAGTTTTCCCTTTATTCGTGTTGGGAACCTTTTATCACACAAGATGCCTGATGCTGCTTTTCACTTGCACCATCCTGCCTGAACACGATGGGCTACATCACTGTGTATCTCTTCGTCTTCCTGGACGTACGAGCCTAGATATTTGAACCTAGACGTTTGTAGGACCGCCATGCCCTGAATAGTAATTTGTGTGTCCTCTTCATTCGCTCCACTGAAGTTACAGTTCATGTATTCCGTCTTAGAATGACTTATCCTTAAGCATTTGCTCTCTTGTGCCGCTCTCCACTGTTCTAACCTCTCGTTCAATGCCCTTTTAGATTATGATATTAGCACAATATCATTTACAAACAGCATGCACCACAGTACTGGCTTTTGTATAGACTTGGCCATCTCATCCAACACTACTGTGAAGAGAAATGGGTTTAATGCTGATTCTTGGCGGAGTCCTACTTCCACTGGAAAGAATTATGTGTTTCCGACTGGAGCTCGCACACACGTTTTTGCCCCTTCTACACATCCTTGATTATCGTGATATATCTCTCTGGTACCCTTCTATCCCGTAGACTTTCCGAAATGAGTTGTCGCGGTACACTGTCATAGGCTTTTTCTAGGTCAATGAAGATCATATGTAGGTCCTTCTTCTTTTCTTTATATTTCTCCATTACCCTCCTTATGACGTATATGGCTTCTGTTATAGAGCACCCTGGCATAAATCCAAATTAGTTTATCGCTATGTGAGTTTCACGTCTGATTCTCGTGTCTATAACTCTTTCCCATAGTTTCATTGTATAGCTTAAGAGCTTTATTCCCCTGTAATTTGTGCAACACTGGGCATCTCCTTTTTTTATATATGGGGACTATAACACTGCTCCTCTACTAATACGACATCTTCCCGGTCTTGAGGATAATATTGAATAGCTCTGTTAACCATTGCAGTCCCTCTTCTCCCAGACACTTCCACACTTAAATCGGTATGTTATCTGGCCCCATCGCCTTTTCCCTTCCCATTTTCTTGAGAGCTCGCATAACTTCCTTGATTGTGATGTTTCTACAGTAACACTTATTTTGTTGTGTTGTTCGTATTGTTTGATCGATCTCTGTTTGTAGGGTTCATTACGTTGAAGTGGTTATAGAAATAGGCTTTCCATCTTCCCTTAATGTCCCTCTCCTTCACCAAGACCTTTCTATCCTCAGCTTTTATAAACTTCACCATTCCTAAGTCCTGTCTTCTATGCGGGATAGTTAGTTAGCATTCTTTGACTTTCATTAAGTCAGAGTATTCATTTTTTATTTTCTTTGTAATCATTAATGAATCATAGTGAATACGTTGCATTCTTGAGTTAATCATTGCTTAATCAATTGTTTCGAGTTCATAATCTTCACTGTTGATTGGTTTAATCTTCTACAATTGGTATCAGAGCCTGATTTGGCTCGAGGGTTGACAAATTCAAGTGTCGAAGTGAAATTCGATTGAAGAATAGGATTAACAAAGTTCAAAATTGAGAAATTTGTTGGGAAGAATGACTTTGGGCTATGAAGATTGGAGATGCGAGCGTTATGGGTGCATCAGGGGGTTGTTGATGCACTAAAAGGAGAAAATTGCTTGCCGGTGACTCTATCAGCAAAAGAGAAGAAGGATAACTTAGAAAACTCGGAGATAGAGTTCTCAGGGAGGTATCAAAAGAGACATCAGCCAGTGGGGTGTGGTCAAAGCTTGAAGCGCTGTACATGACAAAGTCCCTGGCTAATCGGCTATACCTCAAGAAAGGCCTCTATACATTTCACTTGGTTGGAGGGAAGTCGATTGATGATCATGTGGATGAATTTAATAAGTTGGTGATTGATCTTGAGAATACTGATATTGAATTAGACGATGAAGATCAAGCAATCATCTTTGTGGCTTCATTGCCATAAACGTATGAGCATTTTGTTGATACTCTCATGTTTGGGAGGGAGTCTTTATCAATGGAAAAGGTGCAAAGGATTGATTTCAAGTATGATGATGGTGATGGCTTGTTTGTGAGGGAAAGACCTGAGTCAAGAACCTCGAAAACAAGGTCAACTTCAAGATCGAAGTCCAAATTCACGAGGAGATGCTATATTTGTAATTCTGATAAACACCTTAAAAGTGAATGCCTAGATAAATGAAAGAAATAAGTAGATTATTAACAACATAGAACTCAAAGTAGTAAGACTATTGATAGTAACCTTGATGATTATGATAGTGCTGATGTCCTGATGGTGTCTCGAGGTCAGATGGATCATGATTGGATCATGGAATCTGGTTGCTCTTATCATATGACCCCAAGAAGGGATTTCTTATTAGATTTAGAGATGGTGGAGTTGGAAACTGTACAACTGGATGATGACAGACCATGTATGATCAAAAGCATTGGGTCTATCATACTCAGGTTGGAGAGTGGGTGGAGTTTACACTTGATCAGGTTAGGTACATATCTGAACTCAAGAGGAACCTCATTTCACTGGATACACTTGAAAGCCAAGGCCGCACTGTAAGTCTCAAGAATGGGAAGGTAAAAGTGATAAAGGGGTCACTAGTTATGTTGTCAGGCTCAAGAAAGGAGAACAACATATATGTTCTTGATGGTACTGTCCTATGTGGTACTGCTTCAGTTGCTAATGTTGTGACACCCCACCCGTGACCCGGGCAGGCGTCTACAATTGATACAACTTACAGCGGAAGCTAACATATGTTTTATGACAAACTATAATATCTTCAACTTGTTACACTACTATTTTACAGCAGTATTTAAAAATAACTAAAACAAAAACTTCCGGGTCTTCTAGATTCTTTATCTTTAAGCACCTTTTAGGCATTTCCTTAAGGGTTACCTGTGATACATATACTCAAAAAGACATCAGCCAATGCTGGTGAGCTCATGCTATACAGTTTATAAAATTAACTTTGACATGCATATAATATGGGTTGTGATATTTGGGTCCATAGACACAGTGCCTTCCCTGGTTTTACTACAACCACCTACGGCGGGTTTGTCAGACCCTCCCGGTCGTCAAATAGGTATGAGTATGTGCCTGATGCATACGAGGAACCCTATCATCTTTTCAACCAGTTTGACACACCCCATTAAATATATTAGGATCCTGTATACCCCTACCGACCCGTGCATATATGTAAGCATTATAATTATTACCAGTATAGACAGAACGAGTATATTATCACAGTTTTGAAAACAGACATGATAACTTACCTTGGTCTTTAAGTATTATTGAGACAGATAGATAGTTTCAAAGTTGCGTTCCTGATTAGAATTGGAGCAAGTTTTAGCAACTAATAAAGTATTTCCTAGTAATAATCATGATTGGTTTTAGATAGCATTTACCTTGTTTAAGCATGGTTGATCAGTCCATGCCTAATCAAGGTTAGGCTACCCGACACCCACCATGATTACAATTTCTAAATCCTACTCATAATAATAAACTAAATCTTAAAATTTATATAACTTTACTTAAACTTAAAAGACTAGAAGTTTAAAATACATACCTCAGTAACTTAGTAGAGTAAGAAAGTTTAAAGATTATGAATGCAAAAGTGTGTACTATGTATGTATATATTAAAGTTACAGATTCTAAACGTTGGTAGAATTTTAAAGCTACAAAACACGTATCAATCATTGGATATGGATGCATATATTCATTACACGTTACCTTGGGAAATTTGATGATTCATATTGTTATATTATATTATTTTATTATTATAATTAATTTAGTTGCTTAACTCGTTTTTCTCTTATTACTTTTAAAATATAACGTTATACAAAATTTCGAATACGTCACTGGGACGAGCTTATTTTTCTCTACGAGTCGACCTAAGTTTCGTTAAAAACAGAGCATGTTTAATATAATATATTATTATATTTAAAAATATTTAAACGGTCTTTTACGACACTAAATTTCGTCTAAAAACTTAAAATTTTAAATAGTCATTTTGCTCGTTACTTACTCGTTCAACAATATATGAAAGAAAAACTTCGTAATTCGCATATTTATAACTATTACATTAAAATTTGGGGTGTTACAAATGTCAACAAGTTGAACACCACTGCATTGTGGCATAAGAGATTAGGTCACATTAGTGATTAGGGGTTGACAGAAATGAGGAAGCAACAAGTCATCATAGGAGTTAATGTTGTTGATGTAGGATTCCATGAGCATTGTGTGTTAGGAAAGTCAATAAGGATCAAGTTTGGTAGAGAAGTTCATGTGACTAGAGATATTCTTGAATATATCCATGCAGACTTATGGGGTCCTGCTAGGACTAATTCCCTTAATGGAGGATGGTACTTATTGTCTATCATTGATGATAAATCAAGAAGGGTTTTGGTTTATATTCTTAAGCATAAGGATGAAGCACTCTTAAGGTTTAAAATAGTAGAAGCAGCTAGTTGAAACACAGACAAGTAAAAGGGTCAAGAGACTGAGAACTGACCATGGTATGGAGTTTTGTAGTTCCTTGTTCAATCAGTTTTGTAAAAACATGCATTGGTAGGCACTTGACAGGGCCTCACACTCCTCAGCAAAATGTATTGGTAGAGAGGATGAATAGGACATTGCTTAACAAGGTTAGGTGTATGTTGTCTGACTCAGGAATACCAAGTCCTTCTGGGCAGAGGCAGTGACAACTGCAGCCTATCTTGTTAACAGGTCTCCTTTATCAGCCATAAATATGAAGACTCCTATGGAGGTATGAACTGGTGTTAAAACTGATTGCAGTCATTTGAGAGTTTTTGGTTCTTTAGCCTATGTTCATGTTCAGAAAGACAAACTTGATCTTAGAGCTCAAAGATATGTATTGCTTGGATATCCTAAAGGTGTAAAAGGCTACAAATTATGGAGGGTGGATGATGGAAGTCTAAGGTAATAATTAGTAGGGATGTAGTCTTCAGGGAAGAGGTGGTGTATAGAGATTTGTCTGATAAGAAGAAAGGTCAGAAGGAACAAGAAGATGATGTTCAAATTGAGGTGGAGCCTCCATCTTCCGAAGGTATATCTAAATCTTCCGAAGGTATATCTAAATCTTCCGAAGGTATATCTAAATCTTCCGAAGGCATTTCAAAACCTTACGAAGGTATTCCTAGAACTTCCAAGGGATTTCTCAAGCTTTCGCAAGAACTCAAATTACTTCCAAAGACATTTCTGAAGTAGGGGGAAGTTCATAGCAGAGTCACCACTTATCACACTCATCAGTTGAGTATAGTGTGGCTAGAGAGAGAGCCAGAAGACAACCTATGGTGCCTACTAGGTACATGACTAATGCAGATATATCTGTATTTATGTTTAGTGTGGTTGTAAAAGAAAGTGTGATGGAACCATTGTCATATGATAAAGCGGTTGTGTATGTTCATAGGGACAGATGGATGAGTGCTATGGTAGATAAGATGGATTCTTTATGAAAGAACAACGCATGGTTGTTGGTGGATAAACCAGCAGGGCAGAATCTAGTTGACTGCAAGTGGTTGTATAAGTTGAAAGAGGGATTAACAAACACTGATCCACTAAGGTTTAAGGCCAGATTAGTGGCTAGAGGTTTTACACAAAAAGAAGGTATTGATTACAATGAGGTTTTCTCACATGTGGTAAAACACTCTTTAATTAGAGTAATTCTTTCTATGGTAGTTGTTAATAACATGAAGCTTGAACAACTTGATGTTAAGAAAACTTTCCTACATGGTACTCTAGATGAAGAGATTTATATGAGACAGCCAACTAATTTTGTTAAACCAGAGAAGAAAACAAGGTGTGTTTACTCAAAAGGTCTTTCTATGGGTTAAAGCAATCTCCCCGATATTAGTATAAAAGATTTGATGATTACATATGAGTAAGCAATGTCATAGGAGTAGCTATGATAGCTGTGTGTATTTCAAAAGATACAAGCCTAATAAGTATGTGTATTTGTTAATTTATGTTGATGACATACTGTTGTGTTGTAAGGATTAGTCTGAAATAGAGTTAACTATGTAGCTATTGCATAGGGAGTCTAAGATGAAAGATCTGGAGATATCAAAGAAGATCTTAGGTATGGAGATTTCAAGGGATGTGGTTAATCATAGGTTATTCTTGACTCAAACAGGGTATATAAATAAAGTGTTAGCTCAATACTCAATGCTTGATAGCAAGTTTGTGCAGACTCGTTTAGGTCAACACTTTAAGCTCTCATCAAAGGATTCTCCTACTCAAGAGGAAGATATTGATAGGATGCAGAAGATACCCTATGCTAATGTTGTTGGTAGCTTAATGTACTTAATGGTCTGTACAAGACTAGATATTGCATATGCTGTAAGCATTGTTAGCAAGTATCTGTCAAATCCAGGAAAACTTCATTGGGAGGTAGTGAGGTGGATTTTGAGGTATCTTAATGGTACAAGGCATGTGGGATTAATCTTTGGTAACTGTCAAGATTCAAAGCCTAGTATTCTTGGTTATGTTGATGTTGATTTTTCCAAGGATCTTGATAAAGGCAGATCTATCCCTGGATGTGCCTTTAAAGTGTTTGATGGTGTGTGATTTGGAAGTCTACTATTCAGCCTGTAGTTGGTTTGTCAACTACTGAGGCTAAATATATAACATTAACTGGGGCTGTAAAAGAATCTCTTTGGTTGAAGGGGTTTATAACTGAATTAGGAGTTGATCCGGTTGATATCACGGTGCAATAAGTTTGTCAAAGAATCAAGTGTATCATGAACAAACAAAGCATATTAATGTCAGATTGCATTTTATTCAGGAGGTTATTCAGTCTAAAGAAGTTAGAGTTGCTCATGTTGATATAGAGCTTAATGAAGCTGATGCATTAACAAAGATGGTTCCCGGATCTAAGTTTACCAGATGCTTAGAGATGTTATATATGGGCTATTAATTGGTCATGTACTAAGGTGGAGAATTTTGTGTATATAGTACAGGTACCAATTATGTTAACTTTGTATTTGTAGGATGTAAAGTGTAATAATCCATCTATTAATAGTTTGTTAATAGGCGGGATAGTTAGTTAGCATTCTTTGACTTTCATTAAGTCAGAGTATTCATTTTTCTTTTCTTTGTAATCGTTAATGAATCATAGTGAATACATTGCGTTCTTGAGTTGATCATTGCTTAATCAATTTTTTTGAGTTCATAATCTTCAGTGTAGATTGGTTTAATCTTCTACAAAATGAAGGTGTCTAAATGAATCTGCTGTTAACTAATTGTATGATTATCCATTTCTACAAACCCATGTCCAATATGAGCTTTCATTATCCTCTTTAACTCGTTCCTGTGTAATATATAAAATGATCGACAACACAGGACCATTAAAATCATCAATGTATGTGTGCCACAGAAAGAACTCTTTCACACAAACAAAACACCCTTAATTGGTGTCCTTAGGTTAGATATGTTAGAGGTTTCAACATATTAGTGATAATACAAAAACAAGAATGTATTACATAACTGGAACTATCTGTTCAAATCCTCAAGAGGGAAGACATTGATCTAGTTATCGTTTTCTCTATCCTCTTTCTAAAGATAGATAAGCAAGGTTTTTCTCACTACTGGCAAATATGCTTTGGGAGTGTGAGATAGGCGGACGGGGAGTACGCAGCCGAACAACCGCAGGGGCTTCCACTGAACTAACCAGATGGGCTGCCCTTAACAAAAGCACTAAAGCTAGCCTTTGCAAACCGCATACCTGAAATCCCAACAAATTCTTTTGTACGGTAGCCATTGTTAAAAAATTTAGCTTTGATGCAAAATGTAGTTGTATGGATACAAACCCCCATGAAAGTGTTAAAATAAAGAAAATATCTTGATTGAAGAGCATTTGGGATTAGCAAGATTGGTGCTCAGTAACATCATTTTCCATATTTGCAAGGAGCTAATTACGATTTCATTGACAGCCATGTCCAGCCATTGACAGCTTGTGTTTCCTTATTGTGTATATGTACCAAGTAGTATAAATAGTAGTAGGCTCCTTTTGTAATATACACAATTCAAAAACAAATAATATGTCTCATTCTTGAATACCTCTCGACAGGATGGTATCAGAGCAAAGTTCTAGTGAACGAAACTGATATGCCTATCATTTACCAAGCTTGCAACCCTACTTAACTCGAGTCACCATGTCCGAAGACGATAACTCAAATAATGACTTTTCCAACCCAAGTAATGATCTGTCTGTCTAGCTTGCCCAGATGCTCAAAACCAGGATCAACTCCCAGTCGAACAACCCTAAACTTTCCAATAGCCTACACATCAATCTCAAACTCAATATCCGGATTTACGCACTATGGACACGAATGATACGGGTTGCCATTGGCGGAAAATCAAAGGCCATTCTGAAACATTTAACCACCGATCCTGTTGACCAACATGATGAAGCATTCGAACAATGGAGCAAGACGAATTAGTTGTCTTCTCGTGGTTGATACAAAATATCGAACCAGTACTCGCTAGCAACCTAACAGAGTTTCCTACAGCAAAATTGTTGTGGGATGCTCTAGTGGTAACATACAGTAACGGTAGAGACAAGTTACAGACGTTCAACCTCCATGTCAAAGCCAATGACATCAAAAAGGATGATAAATCCTTTAGAAGACTTCTGGATTACTTTAAAGGGGATATGGGGAGAAATTGACATGATCGACCCAAACCCCATGAAATGTCCAGAAGACATCAAGACCTACTCGAAAATCAGGTCATAATAAAATTATTTCAATTTCTAAATGCCCTAGACCGAAGGTATAACCCCATTAAAAGGGAAATATTCAGGTCGGAACTTCTTCCATCTACCGAGGCGACATATGCTATCGTCCGTAAAGAGGCCGCTCACCAGAACATTTTGGGAGCAGCCCTCAGTGATACGAACAACATAGCATCAGGTTTAATTTCCTTCAAAACAGAAGGATTAGGGCTCATATCAAAGGGGCATCGTCGACTGGATGTGAAAAAAACGGATCTTGGAACAAAGAAGACAAGTCTCACCTGAAATGTACTCACTGTGGTATGACCAAACACACCAAAGAACAGTGTTTCAAGATTGTTAGTTATCCCGAATGGTGGTCGGATGGCCACAAGAAGGGAATGAAAATTCCGATCGCGAGAAGGGCAAGGCATTCGCCGCTGTGGGCAACAATGATGCCGCAAACACCTGCGACAGTAACCAAAACAACTTGAACGGATTTGGAGGGGTAGCGACGGCTCATGATGGGGAAGAACAGGGCCTGTTCTCGGCCACAGGTACCTGGATTGAGAGAAAAATCTTGAAACCTCAATTTGCTTTTCAACCTAATTATAATTTTAAAAACAGTTTTATATCCTTTATTAATGAAAGTTTTAAAAATTACAAAAGTCACCCTGAATTCAATGGTATGGAAATGTGGCCCAAAACTATAATAAAAGACAAGAAAAATCATGTATATTTGATTGTGGGGCCACGAACACCATGATCTACGAATTATCAGATTTTGATACGTTAACCAAACCTACAAAATCATGTATACAAACATCAAATGGAGAAACAATGAGTGTTAAAACCAGGGGAACTATAGAAATTTTTTCGACTCTCAAACTTTCAAATTGTTTATATGTTCCCTCTCTATCACATAGACTCCTATCAATAAGTCATGTAACAAAGGAATTAAATTGTTCCGTCCTCATACAACCCACTTTTTGTAAATTACAGGATATCAGGACGAGAGCGATAATTAGGCGTGACACTAAATGATAAGGGTTATATTACGTAGATGAGGTGACCCAAAGTGGAAATGTATTGCTTTCTCATGGAACAAAAGAACGTGTAGCTTGACTATGGCATAGAAGATTAGGGCATCCATCTACTGATTATTTGCATGTTTTATTTCCAAAATTATTTTCTTTAAGTTGTAAGTCATATTATGAAACATGTGTGTTAGCTAAGAGTCACAGAAAAACTTTTAAACCAAATAACATGAGGGCTGACTCACCATTTTCATTAATTCACACAGATGAATGGGGTCTATCTCCAATCAGGAGGGGGGCAAAACTTCCGGTATTATGTAATATTCGTGGAAGATTGTACACGGATGACCTGGGTATATCTATTAAAAACAAATACGACGTTCTTAAAAAATTCACCACATTTTATACCATGATCCAAACTCAATTTTAGAAGAACATCCAAATCTTTCGATCTGATAATGAAGGGGAATTTGTTAACAATAAATAAGAAACTTTTTTTTCAAACCAAGGGCATAATTCATCAGATTACTTGCCCTCATACCCCTAAACAAAATGGTGTCGCGGAACGAAAGAACCATATTTGTTAGAAATAACTCGGGCTCTTTTAATAGAATCACAAGTTCCGAAGGTATTCTGGCCAGAAGCCCTTGCCACGACCACCTACCTCATTAACCGTCTTACAAAGCAAATATTGAAATCAAAGACCCCTTTACAAGTCCTTTCAGAATTTAAAAAAACCACCCTCCAATCTTACACTTGAACCATGGATTTTTGAATGTACTGTTTTCGTTCACATACCAAAATCACACCGAAAGAAACTTGATCCATGAAATGAAAAATGTGTATTTGTTGGATATGGAGTAACTTAAAAGGGATACCAGAGTTACAACCCAACAACTCAAAAAATGTTCACCATAATGAATTGTGATTTTCTTGAAACTGAATATTACTATGCCTCTGAACATAAGGTTCAAAGAGAAGAGATGGAGACACAAAATTGGTTGGAATATGTACCATACACTGAAGAAACAAGTCACAATACCCAGAGTGAACCTCCCTTCACACAAACAGAAGAACCAATCGTTAGTGCCCCCTAAGAGACTACTCCCAACCTGGTACCCAAGGTAAGTAATACTCATCGTAGCTCTACTAACATTTTTGAAACACTAGGACAAGATTAAAATGTACAGGGTCAAGAGAATCCTTCCACAACATCCGAACAAAGTGAATATACACGGGAGTAAGATAATTCCCTCACACCGATCGAACAAGGAGAATAGGAACAAGAAAATCCTCCCACATAGGAAGATATACCAAAAACATATGTTCTCCCACTAAGAAAGAACTGAGGAATTCTACCAAGAAGGTACTCTCCAGAAAAGGAATCTAGAGGAAGATATCCTATGGCTAACATAGCCAACGGGAATCTGTCCAAGGAAGCTCTTGAATTCAAGCCTTCGCCTCATCTTTATACTCTAAAGATATCCCTTCGAATACAGAACAAGCCTTGAATTCAAGACACTGGGAAAATGCTATGGAAGAATAAATGAAGGCATTGATGAAAAATAGCACACGGGAAAAAGGCACCTTACCACCAGGGAAGAAAACAGTCGGCTGCCGCTGGCTATTCATAATTAAATACAAGCCCATATGGGATTGACAACTCAAAAACTTTTTCACCAGTCGCAAAAATGAACTCAATAAGAGTGCTCTTCTCCGTAGCAGCAAATAAAGGGTGGCCACTTCATACTTCTCCATAGCAGTAAATAAAGGGTGGCCACTTCATCAGTTTGATGTAAAAAATGCTTTCTTACATAGGGAGCTGAAAGAAGAAGTTTATATGGAAGTCCCACCTGGATTTACTGAAACCTTTAGAGAAAGGGAAGTGTGTCGGTTGAAGAAATCACTCTATGGCCTCAAATAGTCGCCTAGAGCTTGGTTCAGAAGATTCAAATTAGCCATGAGAAATATGGTTTTAAACAAAGTAACTCGGATCATACGTTGTTTCTCAAACAAAGAAACAACCCCATAACGTGCCTAATAATCTATGTTGATGACATGATTATTGCCGGAAATGACAAAGAATAAATAAGCAAACTTAAGAAGAACTTGTTCATAGATTTGGAAATGAAAGATCTAGGGAGGCTTAAATACTTCCTTGGGATTGAAGTTTTGATATCAAGACAAGGAATTTTTTATATGCCATGTAAGGCCCCGTTTCCGGAACGCTTACAGCTGGTCAATCATCACACATAAAAGATATAATTACATTTGTATTTCCTGAAACATCGTGGCGGAACATTTAAATAACTTTCATTTCTATATAAGTGCTTTTGCAAGTTAATACAACATTCATTACAAAATATCATTTGTTCGCATTACAATGAAAAAACATTAAACAAAAGAATGCCATCCAAAAAGAGAGCTGAGTAGCCGCCCCGTGCTATCCTCAGCAACCATTACCTGCCAACTGGGAACACATAAAAATCAGCATTGCTGAGTGAGTTATAGTTTTATAAGTAAAACATACTTTGCTTTTGATTAAAACCGTTCTTTACTTTCATGCGATCATACATCATACGTACACATAGATAATATTATTATTATCTTCATCATTCGTTACTTTCATTCATTTATTCTTTAACTTTCGTTCATTCGTCGCACGTCCTTATCATTTACTTTCTTTCATCATTACCTCTTTCCTTTCCATCAAACCATAAACCTTACCCTTCTGTTCCTGTTACTAGACCTAGGCCTATCATAGACCATCTATAACGGTGCACCGCACCTCTGGCCACAGTACCTAAGGTAAAGTTTAGGTGTACCATTGCCATATGTAATACCCTTCTGTTCCTGGTACTGGACCTAGGCCTATCATAGACCTTCTATAACGATGCACCGCACCTCTGGCCACAGTACCTAAGGTATGCAACAATGGTTCTATACAAATGGTCAATCACAGTGTCACGCTTTACCCTCTTCATGGCACACAGTCACGATTACTGAGGTCGAGTGACAAGGATCCCGTTTTGAGTCTGTTGCGACAACAGGGTCGCTCACCTCATACACTTGCTTGCAAGCCTTTCTTACTTTCATTCATTCATTAATGCATGCATTCATTCATCATGTTCCTCTTTCATTGTCTTCCACTTTACGTTACATAATACTTTCGTTTTATTCATTAACATAACACATAAAACCACGGGAAAGATAAACATACATCATAATAAGGAACATCAACATACACAGTAGCATCATCATATAGGGCATCATCATACGTACATAACATACATCACGCATAAACGTGCTACATCATCATGCCCAACATACCCTCTAAGCCCCCAACAATCATCTTACTTGAACTTACGGGAACTTCCACGTCAAAACTTACATCTGCACTTTCCCCCGAAAGTCAGAGATTAAACTACCCTATTCCTCGGGTACACCAGCCCTATTTGGGCGTATGGGCACCTTTCAGTCGCATGGCCTCCAGGCGACTGAACATCATGCGAATGGACAAATGCGGATGAACACCAATGCTGTGCGAATGGACCTCATGCGGATGAATACTAATGCGGATGAACACTTGTGCAAATGGGCCCTCAGTCGCATGACTCCCCATGCGACTGGCCTCCAATCATGCGAATGGGTCTTAATCGTGCGAATGAACTCCAATCGCACTTCATTCGGCCGCATGGCCTCCAGTCGGTCGCCTAGCCCTAGCTGATGCAGAATGCAGTTCATCCCAAACCTAATCTGCCATTTTCGACCTCCAAGCTCATCCAAACCCATTCTAAGCCCAAATCAACCATCCTTAACCTTAGGAATGCATACCACAACACCATTCAAGCACACACAAGCCCGGAAACAAACTCCAAACGCATCACACGCAAACACACACAAATGGGTGAAACACACACACACATAAAACGGGTTTTACTATGTGTTCCAGCCCCAAATCAGTTGAAAACATGTAAAAGAGGGGTCCTAGAACTCACGCAAACAACACCGAGAAGAAGAGCTTCGTTTAGACACTCTACACGACGATTTCCAAGCCCGAACCCACTCGAACCAAGCCTTTTTCTCTTTTTTCTCCCTTTCTCCTTCTCCTCTCTTTTCTTTGCTGAAAATATGGGTGTGGGGAGAGGGTAAAGGCTGCCCTCTCCCTTCAAATATCTTCCTTTTTTTATTGCCTCATCTTGAAACTCTTTGACTTGCTTCATCACATCAGAGGTCATAATCAGCTGGTACGCCTTAACCCGAATCGGCTCGAGTCTTTCCTTTTGGCTAAGGGCATCCGCCACCACGTTGGCTTTACCCGGATGATAATGGATCTTACAATCATAATCCTTTATGAGCTCCAACCATCTTCTCTGCCTCATGTTCAAGTCCTTCTGCTCGAAGAAGTACTTCAAGCTGTTGTGGTCTGTGAATATTGGGCACTTCGTCCCGTATAGATAGTGCCTCCAAATCTTTAACGCAAAGACCACGACTGCTAGCTCCAAATCATGAGTAGGATAGTTAACCTCATGAACCTTCAACTACCGGGATGCGTAGGCTATAATTTTTCCTCTCTGTATTAACACACACCCCAACCCCAAGTAGGAAGCATCAGAATAAACCACCAAATCTTTACTTCCATCGAGTAATGACAATACAGGAGCTTGAGTCAACCTCGCCTTTAATTCCACAAATGCCTTCTCCTGGGCTTGATCCCACACAAACTTTACATCTTTCCGGGTCAACTTGGTTAGTGGAGAAGCGATCTTAGAGAAGTCTTGAATAAACCTTCGGTAGTAGCCTGCCAAACCCAAGAAACTACGGATCTCGGATGGCGTCTTTGAAGACTTTCACTGCATCACCGCTTCCACATTTGTCGGATCCACCATAATCCCCTCCGGATTCACCACGTGACCCAAGAATTGAATCTCGCGCAACCAAAACGCGCATTTGGAAAACTTGGCATACAACTCCTCCCTTCACAACGTCTCCAACACTTCTCGAATATGACCGGCATGCTCTATCTCGCTCTTCGAATAAATCAGGATATCATCAATAAACACAATCACTAATTTATCCAACATCGGCTGACACACTCGGTTCATCAAGTCCATAAAAGCAGCTGGCGCGTTGGTCAAACCGAAAGACATAACGAGGAACTCATAATGACCATAACGCGTTCGAAAAACTGTTTTAGGAATATCCTGCTCTTTCACCTTTAGCTGATGGTAGCCAGATTGAAGATCTATCCTTGAAAACCAACTGGCACCTTGAAGCTGATCAAACAAATCATCAATCCTCGGTAACGGGTACCGATTTTTCACCGTCAACTTGTTCAGCTCACGGTAGTCTATACACATCCTCATACTACCATCTTTTTTCTTTACAAATAAGACCGGAGCACCCCAAGGAGAGATACCCGGTCTAATAAACCCCTTATCAAGCAGTTCTTTCAATTGCTCCATCAACTCTTTCATCTCAGTCCGAGCTAACCGATACGGTGCCTTGGCAACAGGTTGAGCACCCGGTATCAGATCAATCTGAAACTCGATCTCTCGGTCAGGTGGCACTCCAGAAAAGTCTTCGGGAAACACATCTGGAAAGTCACACACGACCGGGACATCAGATAGTTATGGTGTTGGCGTATCCACATCCTTCACATAAGCCAAGTAGGGGCTACATCCACGCCTCATACACTTTCCCGCAACTGCCATTGAGATTACTTTCGGGATCATCGTGACTCGATCCCCATAAACAGTTACCGAACTCCCGTCAGGCGCTGTCAAACGAATCATCTTCTTGCGACACACAATGTTCGCCTCGAAGCCGCCAACCAATACATCCCCAGAACCAAATCGAAACCATCTAAGGTCATCAAGAATGGTCTAACAGGAAACTTATGACCTTCTAGTTCCATATCACAGTCCTCTATCATCTCAAAAATCCTGGTAGACTTACCTATGGTAGTTTCTACATCAAAGGGCGCATCAACACGTCTACTACTAACCGGCAGCTTAGTACAGAAAGCAGAAGAAATAAAACTTTTAGTAGCACCAGAATCGAACAACACAGAAGCTAAAGTTTGGTTCACTAAAAACGTACCGGACACAACATCAGGGTCCGTCCTAGCTTCCTCTTGTGTCATGGTGAATGCCCTGGCGCTCGTCCTCGGTCCTTCACTCCCCGTCTTCTTCACCCCGAAACCCTCGGCCCGCGGCTTCTTACAATCCTTACTTATGTGGCCCTCCACGCCACAGTTAAAGCACCGGACCGTACGACAGTCCCTGGCTATATGCCCCGCCTTCCCACATTTGAAGCACACGTTCGACCCCAGCCTACATTCCCCACTATGCTCTCTCTCACACCTACCGCACTTCTTCATACCCGTACCCGATGTGAGCTCACGACAGTCATCCACCCATGTCTTCTTGTTACCCGTCGAGGCATCACCCCGACCAAACCTCTTCCCACTCTAGTTTCGATCACTACCACCCTTCCTGCTACCTTCAGCCACCACCACTACAACCCTCTCATCATATAACCTCCCTGCCAAGTCCACCGCCGACCTAAACGTGCACGGTCGGGCAGCGATCATGTGCCTGTGAATAGCCGCTGGCAAACCCTGAATGTACCTCTTAATTTTTCATGACAGAGGCGTCACCGATCCGGCACCAGATGTGCCATCTCGTTGAACTTTGTGGTGTACTGCTGATGCGTCATGGTTCCCGCCTCCAGTTGCAGGAACTCCCTCTCAATCTTTTCGTACGATTGAGCCATTCACACAGCTCAGTCGTGCGATTGAAGTTCATCAGGGTGTCAATTCGCATGACAAACTGTTTTTTTTTCAAATTCAAATTTTTAGCAAAACTTGATGATAGACTTCATGGTTTGGCTCATTAGTCTTGCAAATGACCGACATAACACCTAATAACTTTTATTTGAACAATATACTTAGTTTTATAGGTTTCTTAGGCAAACTAAGTCTCGGTTAAGTTTAGGGATTAAATTCGATCATTAGGGCACGAGTTGATTGAACTTTGGAGTGAATATCATCGCGCATTACCTAGATAAACACTAGAACTCGTTAGATCACAACAATCAGTAGTCTAGAACAGTCAGAAGAAAATCGGGCAGCGTAACGGTGCTTCGTGCGATAAAGTGAGCGATTGGGGTGAATGGGCGTCTACGACCGACTCCCCCTCTATTTATACTAGGGTTTCCTCCAGTCGTGCAACTGAACCTAGTCGCATACTTGATTCGTGCGATTGGCACCGTCGGTCTCCTTTAGTCGTACGACTAGGTGTCAGTCGTGCGACTGTCTCATTGGTCACCTCCATTGCGATTGGTTTATTCTTGTGATCCAATTGTGTGAATTTACTCATGCTTATGATCCAATCGCACGTCTTGTCAATACGTGTGGGTTAGTCGTGCGATTGGGCTCATACGTATGGTTCAATCGTACGGCTGGTCCATACTTATGGTCCAGTCATGCGAATGGCTCATAATTATGGTTTTGACTTTATGACCATTTGACACTTAGCCCTATTAACAATTGATAAAACATTTCAAGCATTCTATCATCTCAGACATGACCATTTTAACTTAGAGAACTTTTGATCACCTCAGATGTGATCCTTTTAACAGTAAAAGCATTTTGTCACCTCAGACGTACCCTTTTAACATTTGAAAACCCGTTTGGTCACCTCAGACGTGACCCTTTTTAGTGATTAAATCCCAGATAGAATTCCAATACATAGTCCGACGTTTAATAACTAATCTGACTAAAAATTAAACAAATTAAACAACTAGAGCTAAAAGACAAAACTAAAACTTATTTTTATAATTTTGTGTGAGGTTGAAATCCTAAGATAAGTATCTACCAGATTTTCCTTTCTAGACAGTATAGCATCAAGTTACATTGATCATAACTAGAACGATTCATTATGAAATCATACAGGTTTATCAAATCATTTGGGACATTTTATCAAAGCCTTTTGATGCTAGATTCTTGTTTTCATCAAGAGTAATTAGCAAGTTTAGGAAATCATACTAGTGTTGTAAGATACCCATAATGATTTGGACTTTCAAGAATTGCAGCTGACGATGATTGTCAGTATACTTGTCCTCTTAAATCCATACACAGATTTTTGACATACATTGGTGATGATTTAAGGTTTAATTATTTCAACAATCATTTGTGGATCCCATACTTATATGGTAATCAACATTCCTCAGGAGATTTTTGAGCGGTCTACGGGTATTTTGACAAGAAGAAACTATTCTAAGAGCTTTCAAAGAGATGCCAAGCCTCAGGTCAGTGCCATCGCACAGCAGAGAGGCACAAACAACAATGAATTCTAGAATATTTAGTTTATGCTTATCCTCATGTCAGTGCTACCGCACAGCAGAGAGGCACACAACCTATCTTCTTGTTTGAGCAATTATATTCTTTTTGCACAGATCGCACCAACAACATAGGTTATTAGCTTGATTGCTTTTTGCATTTTTTTATGTGCTTTGCTCATTTTTATGGTCATCCCCACACATTTGTGGCGTTTATTTTGCTCGTCACCCCTTATTGGAACTTCATTGATTGTGTTAACCAGGGATAAGATGATAACCCACAGCTTGTTGAATAACTTAGTTTGAGCTTGAACTCACCAATGAAGTCTACTTATCTATTGTGTTGAATCTACTGACACATCATCTAGTGATCTAGCAACCTCTAGGTCTACTTTCTCTATGTTACCTTAGTAGTAGCTAGTTTTACTATCATTTTTTCTTTTATGTTGCTTAGACTTCTCAGACTTATACTTCGAATTTTACATCTTAATCAGTTAAATTCTTTTAAAGTCCCAAACTCTTTGTTCCTGTGTGCTATCATTTTCTAAAATCCTTGTATCAGTATCACAGATATGATCTCCTTTCTATTAACTAGACTGTCCTCCTCCCTCGTTTTTTAAGTAATTAAATAAAATAACTAATTTAATACTAAACTAACCTATTCTCCCCTTTAAATTCTAAAACCAAAAATATTTTTTTTGAGTTTTTGGATTTTATAGAAATAGGAAACTAAAATAAGAAAAAGAAAATAAAAAAATAAATGGTTGTCGTGCGAACGGACACCCTGATGAACTTCAATCGCACGACTGAGCTGTACGAATGGCTTAATCGCACGACTGAGCTGGACAAATGGCTTAATCGCATGACTGAACCATGCACATGAGTTCAGTCGCACGACTGATGTAAACGCATGGGATAGCATACGACTAAGCCCAGTCGCATGCTCGGTCGTATGTATGAGCTCATTCGCACGACTAGATCTCAGTTGCACGACTAGATCTCAGTTGCACAGTTCATTCGCATGACAAAACAGAAGATTTCAAGTCCAATGAATCAAATTGTTACTCATTGACACACACTAACGTTTATTTACATTGTGTAACAGATGGCGAGTCGTTGGACTATGAGCACAAAGCATAACATTTATGCTCATCCGGATCTGACCTCCCGGAACGCGGATGATTTCTTGGGCATTATTACATTCTTATGGAGATCGAGGATCTTCCGTGCTATATCGACTCCGTGTACTCCATACCATTCAGTTCAGCAGACTTTCTGGGAAAGCGCTGTTGTCGACAGGTCCTCAGAGCCCCACTGTATCAGGAGCTCCATTTTTTGTCAGGCTATAGAGATCACTGAGGACGATCTCAGGACAGTCTTGGAGTTTGGGGATGATGCTGACTGCCCTACACGACTACACCCACTGACTGTACGAGGCTGTTTTCTGCGGGTCAAGTACTCAGGGGATATCAACGCATGTGTGCTCAACAAGAGCAACATGTGCCCCTAATTTAAGTACTTAGCCCATGTGTTGCTTAAGTGCATTTCCTCAAGGAAGGGAGGCTTCGATGAGCTATCTGATCAGATTCAGAACCCCTATGTGGCGTTGGTGCTGAACCATCCGTTCAGCTTCTCGAGGATGATCTTCACCTACCTGGTGGAGAACATCGAGGCGAAGGGCAAGGAGGGCTTTTGCATGTACCCTCACTTTATGCCGATGATTATTGACCAGAAGCTCCCTTTGCTGCCAAAGGAGAAGGAGGATGCCGTGGTGCTTGAGGTGATGGATGATACCACCTTAGGCAGGATGAAGGTGTATAGGGGGAAGTAGGTGAAACCCCCTGTCAGGCGACTGTTTGGGCATCTGGCCTGTGAGGATTATGTGGAGCCAGCTCGGAGGAAGTGGCGCCATGATGATAGTGACTAAGACACTGAGCAGATTGTGCTCCCCGCTGATGATTCTGATGATGATAGTAGCGGTGATGGTGGAGATGCTGGCCCCACCCAATCTAGGGCCACTACTACTGATGTGACATTTCCATCATCCACTCGAGGAGGAGCAGAGACTGCGGGATTCCATCAGGACTTCCGACCTGATGAGGAGGAGGAGTCGGATGAGGAGCCGTTGACTCGAACGGTGGGCAGTAGGGTGGTTGCCACCGAGAGGGGGATTAGGGCGGTAGTTGGATGCCAGGGTGAGTCTGGGGAGGCTGCTACTGATCCATCTTACACCCCAGACGAGCCCAGTAGCCAAGGGGGAGCCACTGTATCCAAGGGCTCGAGGAGAAAGAGAATGGCTCAACCCTACGGCAAGAAGGGGAAGAGGCCCAGGTTCACATTGATCACCACCACCATAGTTACCACCACTTCTACCACTCCACCCACCACTACTATCACACCACTCACCACTACTACTACACCCTCCACCACTACTACCACACCTTCCACCACTACTACCACACCTTCCACCACTACTACCACACCTCCACCTTCCACTACTACAACCTACACTTCACCACCCATTTATACACCACCACCCATATTCACCACTGCCACCACTACCACCACCAGCCACTAAGCCGGACCATCATTCCACCCAACATTCCCCACAGGATCATCTCTACCTTCCATTGGGGTAGAGGAACAGCTGGCAGCTCTTAACCGTATGGTGCTGAAGCTGTTAGCGGCTGATGAAGAGAAAGCTGCCCAACTAAGTTAGCTTGTGGAGCTAAATTCCACGCAAGCACAACAGATCACTCACCAATCACAGCAGATCACTCACCAATCACAGCAGATCACTCACCAATCACAACAGATCGCACAACAAGCGCACTAATATTTAAGATGATGTTTTTAACGAAGCTGGCTAAGAATAAAGAAAATTAAGTAAAGTAAATAAAAAACATAAATATAGAAAATAAAATATTAATAATAACTCATTTCGTCATTTTAAGGGTTAAGGGTAAAATGGTCAATTATAAAATAAAAAGTAAGTTTATAAAAAACGATTCAAAAATAGAAAAAAATAAAAAAGAGTGAAGTAAATAAAATAAAAATAAAAACAAAAAAAATTAAAGACTAGTGAAAGTTACAAGTGTTGTCCTTTAAGAGGTAAGGACAAAATGGTTATTTATACAAAACTAATAAAAAAAGTTAACTTTTGTTAGTATAAAGGATATAAAGTGTGATATATTTTCAAATAAATGGTACTCAGAATATTTATCAGAGTTTAATAACAAGATATATAAATTTAGGTATACATGAAGAAAAAATCTATAATTTACTCAATTTGATAATCAGGTACCAGTTAGATCTTGGTATATGTAGCTCCCAAAGGTTCTTGAACATTAGGTTAAGGAAAATGTTAATAATAATAATCAAGTTCCAAAAGTGTTTTAATTTAATCTTTCATGTATATTTTTCTCAAATTGTATCACTAAACAATCAAATCGATTCATCATTAAATTTTCTTATGTCAAGAAAGTAATAATAAAACAGACGTGGAGGTCAGAATTTTTAATATATAAAATTATATTAAAAATTAAAAAACATGTTAATTATGAAAAAAATAAAAGAAGTACCTAAACTTTACGTCAACGTTTCATATCAGAATCAAAAGATTAAAAAAATATTTTCTAGTTGAAACAAAAAGTATAGCATGCTAAATAATATGTTAAGACTTTTAATTTATAAAAAATATAAAAACTGAGTGACATAATTAAAATACTTTTAAAACTTTAATTCTTAATTGGAACAATTTTGAAAGTTGATTACTATTTTATAAAGTTACCCTAATTTTAATTATGGGTGGACGTAATAGTTTTCTGATATTTAAATAATGTATATAAAGATAAAAAAAAGTATGTTAAAACTATTGTATCTAATAAAACAAGATTTTTATTACCATTTTTCATTCTCTTAACCCATTTTTTTATCACTTGTCCTTCTTCTAAATATCCTCACATCATTTTTCCTCCAAAAGGTTATTAAACTAATTTAGACTCTCAAACTAATTTCTTTCTCTTATTAAAAACATTTATTAATGGCTACATTTCTCTATCAAATTTAAAATTTTTAAAATCAAGCTATCTTTCTTAAAATGAATTTATTAAGAAAATTAAAAATCACATCTTTTTATTAAAATAGAAATAATAATTTTTTATATGATATGAAATTTTCTAAAACACTAAACCTTTTTGAAACAAAATATTTTAAATCGGTCCTTTATTAAAAAATTTATAAACAAGGTCAGTAATTTCTAAAAACATTCTTATTAAAAATACTAAAATAATTACAATCTAGATATTTTAATAAACAAGATATTTAAAAAAAATTTAATAAAAAATCTTTTAATAAATTTTTAAAAATAAAACTATTTAGATAGTAAAGTTAAAAAGTAGTATAATTACTTTATTTCTTAAACTATTATGAATATATAATTTTAATCATATCTTATATTAAAATATTGTACTTTAATTCTTAGTTTTTGTCACCAATTATAACCCGTTTAATGAATAAGTTTCTAGTTTATCTGTCTATCTATCTGTATCTATCTATCTATCTATCTATCTATCTATCTATCTATCTATAAATTTTTTAACATAAAACGTGACATAATTATAGGCCTCATCATACTAACTTTTTCTTCTTTATATATTTAATAATTATATTGAATGCTAATTATATTATTTAAATCATTTTCAAATTAAAAAATATATAATTCAATAAATTAAAAGCTAATTTTTCATTAAAAACAAACTTTTTAAAAAAAAGTTTGATAAAATACAGAATACAATGAACTTTTTTTAATCATTTTTTAAAAATAAAATATTTAAAAACAGTAATTTTTTATAAAAAAAATTAAGAAAAATACATTATTATTTATTTATTTGAAGTAGCTATTTATACATAAATATATTCATATTTTATCTTCATATATCATGCTTTTTGATCCAGAATAACATCAGTGAAACTCATCTTGGAAAAGAATATTTCCTTTCTCCCCGAATCATCACTACTCCCTCTAAAATCAAACCTAATTAAAAAAATACCAATATAATCAGGGGTTATATGTTGGGGAAGATGACTTCATCCACAAAGTTACTTTATATGAAGTAACTAGTAAAAAGCCTCGTGCTTCGCGACTGACTTTTGTGATCTATAATAGAACAATATACACGTGTTGCGGTTGTATTATTGAACCATGAAACAGACTGACATCAAAATGATTAAAAAATACGTAAGTTGCCCATTTGTTATGACCTCGATGACTTGTATGTTAGTAATGTAAGCACATCACATCAACATATTCATATTTTAAAAAATCATATTAAAAATAAAAAATAAAACCTTGAGGTAGTTTTCCATTATACATTAATTTGATTTTCAAAATTTCATGTTAAAATGTTGATAAAATAAGTGCATCATAAGAGCAAACTTAAACTTTTATAAAACATCGTATAAGTTATAAGCTTTGACAATTTGTATATTTATGATTTGATAACTTGTATATTACCAATTTTTTATGTTATTATTATTATTATTTGCTCTTTTATTAATAAGGACACTTTGGTCATTATAAAAACTTCAAAAACTTTTTTGACACCTTTAGACTAAAGGATTTACCAATTCAATACATAAAAAAATGTCTATTGTACTTTACGAAGACAAAAGACGAAACATTAAATTAATATAAGCATAAAGGATGTGTTCTATAATATACTCTTGTATTTATTCAAACAATATAATACACTGGGTGACTAACCTAGTTAACCATATATAAAATTATGATAAGATAATCAAATATGTATATACATACATGCATGCATACATACACACATACATACGTACGCGTATACATATATATTATAATTATTTTGTATATAAAATTTTTAATTCTTAATATATATATATATATATATATATATGTATATATATATATATATATATATATATATATATATATATATATATATATATATATATATATATATATATAGGGTCAGGATCTTTTCAGGACTCCTAAAGATCGTGAGAACTGCGAGAACTCATCCTAACCATTGATTATTATTTATTTAATTTATTTTTTAATTAATACAACAAGGTTAATATGGTCTTTTAATATATGCATTTAATATGAGTCTTTAATGTTATATAATTAATTTAGGAAGTTACACAATTATCTTCCATTAATTGGATGAAGATTTTTAATTATTTTTTTCTTTTAGTGCTCAATTTCAACTTTGCATTGATTTTTGGACGGTTTTTTGACATTTTTTCATAGTATATTCATAAAAAGTGTTAAAGATGATTTTTTGCATTGATATTTTTTTATATATGTAAATTCCATATCAATTTAAAAAATAAATTATTGATTTGAAAATTTATGTATATGTAAAATATTAACATTTGAGTAGACGACCAGTCTAAAGATTTACATATATGTAAATCAACGAGCACCGTGAAAAATAAAAAAACAATCGAATGCAAAGATTAAACAAATACCAATTATGACGCATCACATACTAATTTACTCAATTTTAAAGAATTTCTTTTTCTTTCAAATGTAATTGATGAACTTTTAGAAATAAGAGAAGAGAGATGAGAGAGAATAAAATTAATTTATTACTAACTAATTGGAGAGAGAAAATAATATAACAGTTTACTAATATACCCTTTTTTTAAATTAACCAATTAAATAAATTAAGAATTTACATTTAGTGAACATGTTTAATCATAACCCTTGATCAAAACAATCAATGGTTAATATTAGTTCTGTGAGTTCTCATTTATAATGAAGTATTGAAAAGAACCTAACCCTATATATATATATATATATATATATATATATATATATATATATATATATATATATATATATATATATATATATATATATATATATATATATATATATATATATAGGGTTAGGATCATTACAGAACCACTTTTTATTTTCAGAACTACAGAACCATTGATTTACATATATGTATATTAAGTCTGGTAATACTTGACCTGTTTTACATATGTGTATATCAGACATGAACAATAAAATATAAAAAAATAACTAAATATCACCAGGTTTAACTTACATCTATGTAAACCAATGGTTTATAATTTACTTTTATGTAAGTCAATGGTTCTTTTAGTTCTGAAAATAAAAAATGGTTCTGTAATGATCCTGATCCTATATATATATATATATATATATATATATATATATATATATATATATATATATATATATATATATATATATATATATATATATATATATATATATATATATATATGCGTGTGTGTATGCATAGTATAAATAGCTATAAATGTATAATAAAATTAACTCATGAATAATAAGTTAAAGCAAGTCGAGTTTCGGACAAGCTCAAGTTGAAAGATGGCTCATGAGATGAGTTCTAGTTTGGAAAACGACTTACGAGCCGAGCTCGAATTTTAGAATCGAATATTAAACGGAGCCAAACTCTAGCTTAGAAGTACAACTCTAAACCGGCTCGTTTCTACTCAACTCGTTTAAGCGTTCATTAATCATATGTTATGACAATATATTGTCATTGTATACATGTTTCGTGAACATAGATGTCGCAAAAAAGAGCAGCAATTAGGTTCTTCTATTTTGTTTAAACTTGTGTACGAGGAGTAAAAGGGTGACGCTGGAGCAAGAGTTAAGACTCCGTATGATTTCTGTAAAGTTAGAACGAAGGGACATTGAATTTTTAATTTACTACATGAAACATTGTGTCATTGACTTTCATGTCATTACATTTGATTTTTTAACCATGACCAAAAGTTACTGCACTTGAAGCGGAATAAATTAACTATAGCTAGTAATGAACTGAATTAAATTTTTTTTTGAAGGATAACTGTTTTTTTTTGAATGAACTGAATTAAATGATAACTGTTTTCTTCTATTTTTCTTACATATTCAAAAGATAAAAAACAGTAACTAGAGACTGTGACTTGTGTACGTTGGTAACCTAATGGTAAGAATCAAATACTAAAATAAAAGAGTGTGACCACCTCAAATTCTCTTTTACAAACAGGAGATTGCAAAAGTTCTATTCAAAAGCCAATGATTCTATTAAAATTAAACAGTTAAATAATAAAAGAAAATCTCTCTCTATATATATATATTTCCTAAAATTTAATCAATTTCAAATAAGTTGTTCGACTAATTGTCCAAGATCAAACATGCCATTAGAAGAATTCACCATGCTAACCACCTCAAGGAAAGCAGGAACACTACATGGCATCACTAACCGGCTCGTCTGGTTTTCATCGTTATGAGCTTTTTCTAACAGCATTCTGAATAGAGGGTGAGAAAGGTAGTGTGTAGGAATCATCAGAAACCGCTGTCTCTCCTCTCCGACATAAATTGCAAAAAATCCCAACGAGGTTGTTGGGGAGGACTCATCTTCACCATATGCGCATGCCAAACGCTTGTAGTATGATGGTTCGTGGTTTGACCAGACGCCTTTGACCTTAATCGTCGTGGCTAGTTTCTTGAAGAACCCGATCAGCTGCTTCTTCCCCAACATTTCATAATCGAGAGAGAAGAAATGGTCTACGTGAATAGAGCGTATGGATGAGAAGGCTCATGTTTTGCTTTTAAATTGTAGAAATTGGAACCTTTTATTTGGTTTTTGTTATTGTTTTCTATCTTAGAATAACTACATCATTTTTTAAAGTATTCTATTTTTAACAGCTGCACAGTTTCATTTTAAAAAATGCAAATTACATGGACCACGTTAACCTACCATTTTATGACCGAAATTACAGTTACAAATGGTCCAGTCTTATAGTATAGCAATGTAGTAATGTAGTTACTACAAAATTGGCGTAAAAATATCTTATGCTAGTGACTTTTAAATCACAGGTGTATGATTATTATTCGTATGTAGAAATTACATGACAATTATATAAAATAATCTCCGGCACCAATTTTGTATTGGTTCTAAAATTGTTCTTAACGTTATTAATTCGTCTTAGAACCGGCCACATTTAACTTTTTAGTTTCTTTTGTTATTATGACTGTACGTATATTTTATTTATTCATTTCAATAAACCGTTTAGTTGTTATTTATATTACTAATATAAACTAAAACCCACATCTATATACTTCTATACAATATAATAAAAGAATGTTTAGAAATGATGTGTCAAGTGTAAAAGGGCGTACCTGGTGCTGCAAAGAGCTCCCGCGTTTTCGCAGAGTCCAGGGAGGGTCCGTCCAATTTAAAAGAAGATGTACGTGGTCTTTCCCCCACATGATGTGTCAAGTGTATTCTTTCTAAAACTTCCCGTCTCATTTTCCTCATCAAAAAGGTTTTCATAGTCCTCTCAGTGTTTATATCATTTTCTATATGTTATCAAAATTTATTATAATTTATTGCTATAACTTTCTCTATCTCTTCTCTCTCTCTTTTCATCTAAAATTTTAAAAATCACTATTATTTTATAATATATTTTTTAAGTAGATTAAAAACCACGTATTAAAAATAAAATTTATAGAATACAAAAATTTTAAAACATTGTATTTAGAAAAATATTTTAAATTGGACTTTTAGTGCTTTGTATAAAAATCAAAATTAAAAACAACTAAATAATTAAAAACTAGAGATTTTAATAAATAATATTTTTATTAAAAAATATTATTTTAATAGCACTCATTGAAAGTTTAAAAAAAATATAATCCTTTTATCACATGAACATTTATCTATACGTAGTTTTAATCGTATGTTACCTAAAAATATCGTTTTATATTTCTTAATTTTCATGTTAGTAACTATTAAATTTTTTTTAACCGTGTAATATACGAATTTTAACCTAGTATCATTTAAAAAAAGAGGGTGTCATATTGTAGGGAAATACGGTTTTGGGTTGGGGGTGGGGGTGTTGTTATTTCACGATTACACTGCGACACGTCATCAATTCATCATGCGTCGGGTTCCTCTCCAACCCAACCCAAGTCTTCTTTGTTGCTTCTTCAACCACCATCCCGCTTCCAACATCAAAAACTTCATCTCTCTGTTACATCAACTCAACCTCACCTCAGCTCCTTCCACATGACCTTCCACCCTTATATACTTGAAATATTTAGACTACATAGAACTGATCGACGGGTTAATAAAATATCAATTACAATATTATTTTAGGATAAGTATTGGGTTACCTTAGTTGTTTCAAAAGGACTGAGACACAAAGGAGCTAGGACAGTTTTCCATAGCATTGTTCATTAGTCTATTCTTTAACAAGATGAACTCGTCCATTTCTTTTTGAGGATTTTGCATATATATATATATATAGGATTGTTTGTTTGTCTTATTTATTTGCTAAACAAGAATATGATATGAGCAGTCTTAATTTTTATAAAATATTATTCGGTGATAACCAAGAATAAAAGTTGATAAAAGAATATTAAAGACTTCCAGGAATATATGATCCGAATATTAGGTACGATCGGTAAATAGATAAATCCATTAGCTAAATGATGTTAAATACATATTTTAAGAATACCTAAAAGTATTGAAATACCTATCATTTGTGATACAACCCTATGAGATATTTTGTTTTATTAATCAACTATTTATAGAAAATATAATTAAGATAATTATAAATAAAATATCATCTAAACATAACTCTTAATCATGATACAGATTATTATGATACGTAACCAATTTTTTCTAATATTAAACAATATATATTTTATTCAATATATACATCTAACATGCTCTCTCAAGCTAGGCATTGGCTTTGATTTGATTACTAGCTTGAAAGAACTAATGGATGATAAGAATAAAAATAAATAAAAACGTCAATGTTAATAGTCGATGTGCTTGTAAGATCTTGTATCTTTATTTCCATATTCTGTTTTTGATGATTAATCTTTATTCTTCGTCTTTGCTGTAATTTTATACGGTTTTTAAAACTCAGGATAGTTTCCTAATATATATTGTTCCCGTTTTAAAAGTCATGGTTAGTTTCGTTCACTATAAGGAAGAAGACCATTAGCGGCGACTGCTGGAGCCATTTTCGCCGTTATTAGTATTAGTGGCGACATGTCGCCGCTAAAGAGTCGCTGTTAATGACTCGTCGCTAACGGAAACCTAGTCGCCACTAAAGAGTCGCCGCTAATGACACTTTTTGCGGCGACAGTATCGCCGCTATATATTCTACTATAAAATTCCGGGAAGGACTTTTAGCGGCAACATATGTCGCCGCTAATAGTAAATTTTTCATTTTAAATTTTTTTATTATTTTTTTTAATTTTCCATTTTTATAAACCGAATAAACCTGTGTAAAAATAAACCCAGATTTCCAGATTTCCCAACAACACAAATAACATAAACATACAAATAGTATTAAGAAGTACAATACGATGTTTAACTAAATATGTTATGCTAAATACATTGTTTAACTTCAAATGTTGTTAAAATAAACTTAAACTACTTAACCGCTATCATATTCATCGTCCTCGTCCGAATCATCATCTTCATCAGCTTGTTGTGTACCTTTTTGAGAGGCAATAAGTTGCGTAATTTGCGACATAGAGTTTGCATTTTGAAATAAACTTGCGATTTGAGACTACAAAACAAAACATACATTATAAGTTATTGTATTTTGACAAAGTATAAATTATAAGATCAGACATACAACTTTAAGTATATAATGTGTTCTTCTATCATTTTGATCATTTCAATCAAAATTTACCTATTTTGACCCGTTTAAGATAAACCAACAATGATATAGTTAACACCTTCAAGTTTAAGCAGTTAAAGTTTATTTTTACCTATTTTGACCCGTTTTAACTCAAATTAGCGTGGTTTTTACTATATCAAGTGTGTTTGTATCATTTGATCCATTTCAACCAAATGTACATAATTCAACTTAAATTTACCCATTTTGACCCGTTTTAACTCAAATTAGCGTGGTTTTTACTATATCAAGTGTGTTTGTATCATTTTGGTCCATTTCAACCAAATGTACATAATTCAACTTAAATTTACCTATTTTGACCCGTTTTAACTCAAATTAGCGTGTTTTTAACTATATCAAGTGTGTTTGTATCATTTTGACCCATTTCAACCAAAATGTACATAATTCAACTTAAATTTACCCATTTTGACCCATTTAAGATAAACCAATAATGATACACTTAACACCTTCAAGTTTAAGCATATAAAACTTATATAACTTTAATACCTCTGAAAGTGTCTGAGGTGTTTGTTGCTGCTCATGGACAAACAAAGTCGACCCTGCAGATGAAGACGGTTTACGTCCAATCCCTCTAATACGACCGCGGCGTTCTCCCAACACCGACTCAAAAACTTCGACCTCGTTCAGTGATGTACAATTTTCTTCGTTTTGGGATTGAGTTAGCTTATCAAACCGTCCTTTGAGTTGATTCTATATTAATTAACAAAAAATGATTATATATATATGTATATAAAGGCTCCATCTTTAATATTTCAAACCCCTACTTTATATAAAACTTACATATTGTTGCTCAGCTATCTCCGTATCAAAGGTCCCATCTTTACTTGTATGGGCATTCTGAAATGCCTCAAGTCTGCTCTTATTCTGATTAACATTTAAAAGTATATCATATATTAAATAAATACTTGTATACAATACACATACAAATAATTAAAGCATTACCTTCTTGTAACAATAACTACTATACGAGGCAGTCCCCCGTGATTAGTGTATTGTTGTTGTTGTCGGTTTGCTTTGTTTGATGATGAGGCTTTTCTGTGTCCGTCACTTAAGAAAATATCAACTGTTTTCCTCCAATTTTCATGATTCATTCCCTTTGGAGGGTTGAGCCTTGCTTGTTCCACATCTTCATATCCTCCAACACGCTCAAAGTGTCTTTTTACAACTTTTTTCGATCTCTGAATCATTTGAGATATACAGAACGAATGCCACCCTCAATCTGAGCGCGTTCATGATCTAGCAAAATCTCATCAAAATCAAAGCGTCGCTACATTTAAGTTAAAACAAAATAAAGTTAGTTAAATAAATACCGAACAATAAACATACAACATATAAATGTTACCGCCATATGCTCCTCCAACTCATTCTTCTGAGCATCAGAAAGATCAGTCCATGAACGTACATTAAAGGGATAATTGGCCTCCATGTATATCCCAACCTCATGAACAAACATATCGTTAAGTTAATCGACTGGCGTATACATGACAGCTCTATCAAAAGGAAGAGATAAAGGTCCCCCTTTTTTTCAAACTCATGGTGTAACTTTTTGTTTTTTGTCTTCCTTCTTTTTTTCCTGGAAGGCGAACCTGTATTTATAATAAAAAACTCATACTTACAATATATATTAATAATAAATAAATAAATATAAAATATAATACTTACTATCCAACTGATGGCTTTCGGGCCCGCTAAAAGGAGGAAGCAGTGGATCCCCCGCGCCATCACCTCCATGGCTCATGACATCAGCCATGAGATGCACCAAAATAATCCAAAAAGATATCATGATTACATCACTGCAATTATAATTTAGGATTTAAGTGGAGGAATATAATCATTGTGATTAAATAAGATCACGAAACCTAAAAGCTAATAATAACAAAATTAAATAACAAAACGAACAACAATTTTGTTTTTCATCATAATGAACATCAATTATACGCCAATTTCTAATAATGAACAAAAATTAAAAGCCAATTTATTCTTGTTATTCATCATGCATAACTAATTTTGTTTCTCTTAATTAAATACCTAAATAATTTAGTATAACTAATTGTCAATTTCTAATACAAGTTTTGTATACTTTCAACTAATTATAACCAACTAAATAACAAAGTACAACTAATTTGTCAATTTCTAATACAAGCACAATCTAACACCAATCAAACAAATAATTTGTCAATTTCTAATGCAACTAATTTGTCTTTAATAAAATAACTAAATAATTTCAAATACAAGCACAATCTAACACTAACAAACTAATTTCAAAAGTTAACCATTTCTAACACTAATCAAACAAATAATTTGTCAATTTCTAATACAACTAATTTGTCTTTAATAAAATACCTAAATAATTTCTAATACAAGCACAATCTAACACTAACTAACTAATTTCAAAAGTTAACCATTTCTAACACTAATCAAACTAATATAATTTTAACAACTAAGCACCATCTGAAGCATTTACATCTATAAAACAAAAAATTTAAAAAAACAAAAAAAATACAGATCTAAAAATCTTGGTAGTAGCGGTGACGGAACAGAAGCAGCAGCGGCGACGGTGGTCAGATCGTGCGTGGCTGTGGTGGGTGGCTGTGGCTGCGGAGTGTGTGCTGTGGTGGGTGGCTGTGGCGAGTGATGTGGTGCGAGCGGTGGGTGGTGGCCGCGGGTGGTGGCTGGTCGGATGGTGGTGGCTGGTCGGATGATGGTGGTCGCACGCGCGGGTGGTGGCTGCTCGTAATGGTGCGGGCCTCTCGAAGTGGTGGCTGCTCGGAGGCTGCGGCGGAGGTGATGGTCGGAGGCTGTGGCGGAGGCGTCGGAGGTGATGGTCGGAGGCTGCGACGGAGGCGTCTGGTGCTGGCCGCGATGCATTTGTAGCAGGTGGTAGGTTGGAGGGAAATTGAAGAAGGGAGGATAAGAAACCGCGTATATCCAATTACCATTAGCGGCGACGCGTCGCCGCTAAATGGTCACAATACGATTTAACAGGAGTCGTTTGATGTAATTGATTATGGATGGCTAGATGTGGCTCAAAAAATGAACGGTGGATCATAACTTAATTAATCAATATATTTGTAATGCGCTAATATAGTCGCCGCTAATACGCTAATATAGTCGTCGCTAATACGCGTGTTTCTTGTAGTGTAAGAGAAGAGTAAATAGTTGGATCATGATAAAGGCTGGTGCAACCAAAACCATTTCACTTAGTCAATTTTAGTGCTACATTCAAAGGCTTCCGAAGCTAAGTATGAGAACTTCCGAAGGTTGAAGAGTTCTTCCGAAGACAAGTGAAAGATCAACTTCCGAAGACAAACTCTACTTCCGAAGACAAAGAAGAAGTTCCCAAGCCTCGGAAGAAGCAGTCTTCCGAAGTATAAGTGGCTTCGGAAGAAGTTATTCTTCCAAAGCAATTTAACCTTTGGAAGACACTGCTATAAACCAGTGGACATAAGTATGGTCTCTGAAATTCCGCTGCAGACTTCTGATACTGCATGGCTTCTTCCTAAAGAGCCATGTAGTTGACCATACTTTATTCCACTGTTTATCTTTTTATGATAGTACATGTTACCAACCTTAGTTGGTGACAAAAGGTAAGTCAGGGACATGTCCTGACTACCAAATCTCAGATAAAATATCCGAGATACCTTAACCTATAGTCTTGTAGTATAGGCTTTTGGTTATAGGCTTCCAGCTGTTATCAAAGTATATCCGGCTGTAGGTAGTATTATATATAGAGTTCTCATTGTAACTCATTAGATAGAGAGATTGTGCTTGCAAGAGTCTTGTAATCCTTTGAGTTGAGAATCAATATATAAAAGTACCTTGAAAATTTACTTCCTGTGTTTATTATCATTTGTTACTTGTTATATTGTGATCAACTCTTGTTAGACTCATTCTGAGTGTTGTTTTAAGGTGAGTTTGAGAGAAAACCACTTGTTAAGTGACCAATATCGATCCTGCAATTGGTATCAGAGCTTTGTTCGGCTCTTGATTGCGTGATTTAACCATCCGAATCAACTTGTTTTAAACTCCTCCCTACAACCCACTCACTCAAATGACCGCTCTCACTAAAGCTGATAAGGAAACTGGTACCATGACCATGTCCCTACTGATCACCCCTGAAGATTTTGACATATGGTGCACAAGAATGGAAGGCTTTATCAAGTGTCAAGACTCAAGGATGTGGGACTCCGTTGTCAATGGTCCTTTCATACCAAGCACTACTTCTGCTACTGGTAATCGTATCATTCCAAAAGATGTGGACGATTACTCAGTAGAAGATAGGAAAAGAATAGAGCTTGATCAAGGGGCTATGACTACTCTTCAAACTTCTCTTCCAAACTCCATCTACAGAGGCTTCAAGAAGTACATGACAGCTAAAGACTTATGGGATGCACTAAAGCTTATGTATGAAGGATCCAAGGAGACTAAAGAGAACAAGAAGGATCTCTTAAAGCAGCAGTTTGAAAACTTCACTTTCAAGGCTGGTGAGACCTTGACTCAAAAATACTTCAGGTATGTTGAGATAGTGGATACTCTGGTGGATATTGGAGTAACTCTTGAGAACAGGGACATAGTAAGGAAGTTCATGTCTTCCCTTCCTAAACTATGGACACACTATTGTGTTGTGATCAAGAGAACTTCAGACCTTAAGACTCTTACTCTCACAGAGTTGTATGGTATCCTCAGTGCATTCCAGATGGAGATGAACATGCAAACCTCCTCTAGTAACTCTAATAACCAACTGAGTTCAGCCCTTCATGTGGTTGAAAGGGAAAGCATAGAACCACAACGTCAGTTGCTATGCTACCCTGACAACTCACAAAATAGACCCTACATTACTCTACCTGAGACTCCAAGGTCTCAACAGGCTCAACACAACTCCTTTCAGGATAGTTGTGCCTTTGTCTTAGGAAGTGGACACTCTGGTGATTTTTAGTATTGCTTTGATGATCTTGAGTGCTTCAGTCCAGATGATGTAGAGTATGTGGACATTGTCCAACAGATGGCTCTTTTAACTTACAGAGCAAAGAAGTTCTTCAAGAGAACTGGAAGGCATTTCCCTCAAAACCCTGCCAACAGCAAGTTTGGGTTTGACAAGACCAAAGCAAAGTGCTACAATTGCAACCAACTGGGTCATTTTGCTAGGGAATGCAAGGCTCCCAAGAACAACCCGGGAACCCCACAGGCCTCCACACATCCCTCAACCTCGAAGTCTGAAGAAAAGACAACTGAAACGACTTCAATAGCTCAAGATGTTGACTGGAGCTTCATGGTACAGGATGTGACTCCTGCTCAAGCACTCATGGCCAGAACAGATGATGCTCAGGTATATGTGTGTCTTTGTACTCCAGCCTGTATTGCTAAAGTTAAACTTTATAAGGATTACAATATGGAAATCAGATCTGATGTTGAGTCTTTAAATATCTTAAAATCTGACTTTAAAAGAGCTGAATCTGACTATGAAAAGAAAATTGAGGAGTTAGAGAAAACTGTGTCTCTTTTAAAACATGAACAAACCAACTATACGACTCAAATCAAAGATCTGATATCCAAGCTGTCTGAAGCTCAAGCCCAGCTTGTCACTGCTGAGGCTCAGGCCAGGAAGCAAGCTATTACTGAGCAAAACTTCCAAGCTATTCTTGCATCATCCTCTCATTCCAAAATGTTTTATCAAAACAAAGGAGGGTTGGGAACCAATGAAATCGCTCCACCACATTCTTATGAGTCTATTAGACAATCTAGATGTGGTACTAAGGAGCAAGAGGTTCCAACTGCTGACCCTTCTTCACTAGAGTTGAAGGAGGATGCAACAATAGTGGCCACCACAGGGAAGAAACAGGTAAATGCACCTATCTCCTCCTGTGAAGATCAAATCTTAACCACAAAGGCAAGAAGAAGCAGAGCTAAAGCTGCTAGAAAGACTGCCAAGAAGGTTGCTGAGTCTAAGCTGAAGATTGACCCAAAGCAGAAAGGTGTCTTTATCTCAGCTGGATTTCAAGTGTTAGGTACCTCTGATTCAGGAAAAGAGTGTAATACAAGCACTCCTGTCCTATCAAAGGATCAGAAGTTGAAAGAGAAAGTTGCTGATGAAGAAAAGAAGCCCAAGAAACAGCAACCCTTAAATTCCCAAAAGACTAACATCGTATGCATAATGTGTGGTCTGCACAACCACATGGCAAAATATTGTTACTACAATCCAGCAAGCACACATTATGCAAATAATGTTAGAAAAGAAGGAGTCAGGGAAGGTTTCACATTTGGACCATTTCAAACAGTTCAAGTGATTAAAAAGGGAAAGTTGGTCTCGGAAGCCAAGTTGCTTTCGGAAGAAGGTACTTCTTCCGAAGGAAAAATGGCTTCGGAAGCCAAAGCTTTAAAGGTTCGGAAGAACAAGAAAGCTTCCCTGAAACCAACCCAGAAGAAGACTAATTCGGAAGAAAAGGAGGTGAAGGCTTCTTCCGAAAAGAAAGAAGCTTCGGAAGAAGTCCATGCTGCAATAGCCTCAACAAGCTCATCCTCAAAGATCAACCAAGGGATGGATTAGAAGATCAAGGAAGATGCTGCAGCTCAAACCTCTTCTTCAACGACCTCTATTGAACCCCAATGAATATCTTTTGGTTCAATTATGTCATCATCTTTGGAAGAGCCCAAGACCAGTAAGGCTTGGGCTTCCAAACAAAACTAACAATCTCATCTTATGTGCAGGGACATTCATTTGACAAGAACAACAATGTCTGGATTGTAGATAGTGGATGCTCCAGGCACATGAAAGGGAACAGATCTCTCCTTCAACAATTTCAGAACTATAATGGAGGGTCTGTCCAATTTGGAGGTGAGGTCGGAGGATACATTTCTGGTAGAGGAAGTATATCAAATGGTAGATTAAACATTGATAAAGTTCACTTTGTCAAACAGCTTGAACACAATCTGTTAAGTGTTTCTCAATTTTGTGACCAAAAGCATCAAATGCTTTTCACAGAACATGAGTGCATTATCCTCAAACCAGGGATGACAATTCCTCCGAAATTGGTGCTTCTTAGATCTCCCAGGAAAGGGGATATGTACAAGCTATATATGAACAATGCTTCTCCTATGGGTAAAGTATCATGTTTTCTTTCCAAAGCTGTTAGTGATGAATCAACACTATGGCATAAACGTATGTGTCATGTACATTTTAAGACAATGAATAAATTGGCTAAAAATAACTTGGTACATGGTTTGCCTAAAAAGGAGTTTTTCTGCAAAGATAACTGTGTTGCTTGCCTGAAAGGAAAACAACACAGGACATCTCACAAATCCAAATGTGTTAATTCTATCACTACTCCATTACACTTATTGCACATGGATTTCTTTGGTCCCACAAGTATAATGAGCATTGGAAGGAAATCATACTACCTTGTGATAGTTGATGATTTTACAAGATTCACATGGGTATTCTTTTTAAGAACTAAAGATGAAACTGCTAAAACTTTGAAATCTTTTATTTTTAAAATAGAAAATCAAATTGATCATAAGGTTAAAATTATTAGAAGTGATCAAGGGACTGAGTTTAAGAACTTTGTTCTTGACTCATTCTGTGACTCAAAAGGGATTACCAGACAATATAGTGCTCCCAGAACTCCTCAACAAAACGGTGTTGCTGAGAGGAGGAACAAGACACTTACTGAGGCTGCTCGAACTATGTTAGCTGATTCAAAACTTCCTCTAACATTTTGGGCAGAGGTAGTCAGCACTGCATGCTATGTGCAGAACAGAGTTCTTGTAGTTAAGCCCCATGGAAAAACCCCTTATGAGTTATGGAACAAGAGACCACCGTTCATTGGTTTTCTAAGGTCCTTTGGCAGCAGGTGTACCATACTTAACACAAAAGACAACTTAGCAAAGTTTGCTGAGAAGTCAGATGATGCTATCTTTGTTGGATACTCTTCTAGCTCCAAAGCTTATAGAATATAAAACATTAAGAATCAACAATTTGAGGAGTCATCCAATATAGTTGTTAATGAGCACACTCCCTGTGTTAGGGGGAATGAACCTGATTATATCTTTGACTTAGAATTGTTTCCGAACTATTCTAAACCATCTTGTGAGAATGTTTTAGCTGGAACAGGTGCTCAAGGCGATGCTGATACTGATGCTAATCAACTATTTGAGCTACCTAGACCTCTTCCAAATTATCCAAGAGCTGAAAGACAACAAGCTTCAACCATTCACAGATCAGATAGTGTAACTATCTCAAGAAATAGTGAAGCTTCAAGTGAATCACCTGATGAACCTCAAAACTCTTCAGGTGATCCATTACAACACCAAGTTAAAGGAAGTAGTATTTTGAAGGAACGTGCAACTGTTAATCCTACTTCACAGCCAACCATTGATGATGTTTCTCAGTCATTCAATCAGTCCTTATTAAATGACTTTGAAACAACAGCTGGACAGAGTGTTCCAGTTCCTGATCAGAATATGTCCAACCTGGACCTATCTCTGCAACTGGAAGTGATTACTCGTCTTAGGGTTCATAACACTCATCCAACTGAGAACATCATAGGGGATGTCACTGACGGTGTGAGAACAAGAGGATAGACACATCATGGGAATGTATGTCTGTACTCATGTTTTCTATCCCAGATGGAACCCAAGAAGGTAGAAGATGCCTTGAAAGATAGTAGTTGGGTTGAATCGATGCAAGAGGAGCTGCTTCAATTCAGAAGACAAAAGGTCTGGAATTTATGCCTACTACCATCTGGTCAAGTACCCATAGGCACTAAATGGGTTTTCAGAAACAAGAAAGATGATAGAGGCTTGATTATCAAGAACAAAGCAAGACTAGTAGTTCAAGGATACACCCAAGAGGAAGGAATTGATTATACTGATGTCTTTGCACCTGTTGCAAGACTTGAGGTAGTTAGGATCTTCCTTGCTTATGCGGCATCCAAGAACTTTACTGTCTATCAACTTGATGTCAAGTGTGCTTTTCTATATGGGGATATAGATAGGGAAATCTATGTGTAAGGCCCCGTTCCCGGGCACCTCAGAGTTGGTCATTCACAGCATAAAACATACATATTATTAAATTAAGCAGCAGAATTAAGTTGGCAAAAACCCTTCATTTATTTTAAACACTGTTGTTAAGCAATACATTCTAGTTCATAAGTCACAGAATAATTAGTCGAATGAATTACAAAACAACAGTATCGTCAAAACATAATGGATGTCAATCTTGCCCGCCGTGTAGCCATCCCCGTGTGCCATCCTCAGCAACCTGTTACCTGCCAACTGGAAAATACATAAAAGTCAGCGTTGCTGAGTGAGTTCTAGTTTTGTAATTATAATACTTTATTTTTCATTCAAAACCATTCCTCATTCTTGTAGGTGATCATACATCGTACGTACACTTAGGTAATATTTTATTATCTTCATCATCGTTCAATTCGTACTTTTATTATTCTTCTTCCGGTCTTTTGCAACACATAGTTGCTCACCCATTAGCAATCTCAAGGATTGCAAGACTTTTGGTCTGTTGCGACACTGAGTCAATCACCCATTACCAACCTCACGGGTTGTAAGTCTTCTGCGGTCTTTTGCAACACAAAGTTGCTCACCCATTAGCAATCTCAAGGACTGCAAGACTTTTGGTCTGTTGCGACACTGAGTCACTCACCCATTACCAACCTCACGGGTTGTAAGTCTTCTGCGGTCTTTTGCAACACAAAGTTGCTCACCCATTATCAATCTCAAAGATTGACCCTGTGTGCATCCTTCGGGGTAGCGAACCCGCATCACAGTTGAGCTAACACCTGCCAGGGGTGTGCACCTCCATACATTTGCTTGCAAGCCTTTCTTACGTTCATTTACATTCCATTCTTCTTTATCATTAATCTTTCACTTTATTAATGATAATAATTCCTGTCTTGATCATGATCATTCCACGTAAAGTCATACAATATTATTATTAATAAGCATATTAATAATAATAATACTAATGATATCAATAATAAGCTTAATAATAGCCCTAATCATAATATTAATTAAAATATTAAGAAAAGGGATATTATTACATTCAAACATAATCATACGCGTATAATAAAGTCCCAGTCAACATTCATGCGAAAACCCTACTGCACAGACTCCAAGAAAATTCCGTTAAAAATTCTAAATGCTGGGCGTAAGAGCCCTGTTCAGTCGTTTCACCACTGTCGGACATACCAGCTTACACTTAGAAAATTTTCAACCCTGGTCGTATGAGCACTGTTGGGCGTATGAGCCCTGCTCAGTCGTTTCACCTTATACTTAGAAAATTTTTCCTAGTCATACGACCACTGTTCAGTCGTTTCATCCCCCGTACTTAGGAAATTTTTACTAGTCATACGACCACTGTTCAGTCGTTTCATCCCCCATACTTAGGAAATTTTTACTAGTCATACGACCACTGTTCAGTCGTTTCATCCCCCATACTTAGGAAATTTTTACAGACTTATGAGTACTGTTGGGACATATAACCCTTAAACATAAAAACATACATACATGCATTTTCCAGCCCCAAATCATTTAAAAACGAGTAAAAAGGGGGGTCTAGAAACTCACCTTTGTTGTCTTCGGGTTTTGATACCCCTTCTTGAACTTCCCAGTCGTTCCTAACACCTAAAACACACACACACAATGCCACCCGAACACACAAATCACATTTTTAAGCACATAAATGGTTCTAGAATCATCATAAACATCAAAACTCGAGATTTCTTACCAAAAACTTCGAGTTTTCTGGTTCTTCTTCAAAAAATCCCGAGAATTTCTGCTCTTGCTGCTTTCTCTCTCTAAATGTCCGAATGAAAGTGTTGTGTAGAGTGGAAATGGGCGGCCATGCCACCTTTTCACCAACTTTTTACCAACTTTGCCATTTTACACTTTTAACCCCTCATCTTTGGGTTGACATTTATTCCTCACCTTTTCCCTTCTTCTTTTATTCTCTTATTTCTTTTCAATAAAATCTACGGGTGTTACAAGTCCACCCCCCCTTATATAGGTTTCGTCTGAATGTTACACTATGTATGCCAGCCTCCAGGATTTGAAGACCCACAACATCCCAACTATGTGTACAAACAGGACAAAGCTCTATATGGGCTGCACCAAGCACCTAGGCCGTGGTATGAGACTCTATCTTAATTTCTTCTGAAAAGTGGCTACACCAGAGGTACCATTGACAAGACTCTCTTCATTAGAAAGTCTGGAAAGGATATGTTGTTTGTTCAAGTCTATGTTGATGACATCATATTTGGTTCTTCAAATGACCAAATGTGCAAAGACTTTGAAAGCATCTTGAAAAATAAGTTTGAAATGAGTTCCATGGGAAGAATGGAGTTTTTCCTTGGAATTCAGGTGAAGCAATTGAAGGAAGGATTCTTCATCAATCAATCCAAGTATGTCAATGACATCTTAGAAAGATTTGAGATGAAGGACTGTAAGTCAGCCAAGACACCCATACCCAGAAACCATAATCTTTGCCCTGACCTTGAGGGGGAGGATACTGATCAACATCAGTATAGAGCAATTATTGGTTCTCTAATGTACCTTACTGCTAGTAGACCTGATATCATGTTTGCTACTTGCATTTGTGCAAGATATCAGGCTGCTCCAAAGGTGTCACACCTAGCTGCTGCAAAGAGAATCCTCAGATACCTCAAAGGAGCACCTAAACTAGGTCTCTGGTATCCAAGAAATAGTGATTTCAATCTCTATGGATACTCTGACAGTGACTATGGTGGCTGCAACATTGACAAGAAATCAACATCAGGAGGATGTCAATTTCTTGGTGGAAGGATCATCTCATGGCAATGCAAGAAACGATCATGTGTATCTACATCAACTGCTGAAGCTGAATATATTACTGCTGCTAGCTGCTGTGCTCAGCTGCTGTGGATTCAGAACCAGATGTTAGACTATGGATTCAACTTCATGAGCAATCCTATCCATATTGACAACAATAGTGCTATCTCCATCACCGAAAATCCAGTGAAGCACTCCAAGACAAAGCACATTGATATCAAGTATCATTTCATTAGAGATATTCATGAGAAAAATCTGATCAAGCTAATCAAAGTTGACTCAAATGAACAATATGCTGATTTGTTCACCAAAGCTTTTGATGAACAAAGGTTTAAATATCTCATATCAGCTATTGGGATGATAAACATTGATTAAACTACCTCTTCTGAAAGCTCTTTAATGTGTAATGTCTTGTGTCAATACAATCTAAGCCCTGTTACAAAAGATCTCTTTGAAATATTCCCAGTGTAAATTTCTTCCGAAGTGGAATTAACTCTCGGAAGATATTCCTTAATATCTTCCGAAGCCAAATTCCTCCATGGAAATTTTCTTCTCGGAAGAGTTTTTAGTCTCTGAAGAAGCAATTGATTTCACATCAGGTTTACTTTCGAAGCTTATAAAAATCTTCATTCGAGAAAACGGTACTTACCTTCGGAAGCAATGCTTTGCTTCGGAAGAAAGAGTCGCCTTCGAAAGACTAATTACCTTCGAAAATGTTTTACACTTGGAAAGAGAGTTTTTACTGTGTAACGGATATCTTTTTGGGTCCCACTCTGTAAAAAGTAAAGATTTTGCTAATGATTGTCAGATTATTTAAACTTATCCCTTGCCTCCATTGTCATTTCATAACCGCAAACCATCATAACCGCCGAAAACCACCATAACCACCCACGGTTACTCCCCTCAGTCATCCCTCACTGTTTAAATAATCAGACTTGTTCAACTTTTACCAATTTACTGCCCTAAAAGTTTCTTCACTTCCAATTCACCCAAGTTCAAACTGATCTTCATTCACCTTTCACAAATGACACTAAACCCTCAGTACAACCAAGTCGCATTACTTGATTCCTTAATAGATGCTGACTTCTCTGAAATCATCACCTTTCTCTCTGAATCAACCTACTTCACAGCCCTTACCGTTAACCCCACTGTTTATTCAAACCAAATGGCCGAATTTTAGGGAAATGGTCGAGAAGAAACCCTAAATGGGGTTCATATACTAAGGACCAGCATTTGTGGACAGGAGCTGATTCTTACTGAACAACTCATCGGGGAGCATCTAGAGCTCCAGGATGAAGGAGCTCCTACTGAGTTTTCCAAGGACGACTTAGACAGCACTTACACTCTAATAGGATATGGAGGAGATGTAAGCAGGTCAACTGTGTACAAGTTCAACTTCTCCTACAACTGGAAGTTTCTCTTGCACATTGTTCTCCACTGTCTATCTAATAAGTCAGGGGGATGGGATCAAATTCCTTATGAACTAGGATGCTTAGTTCATGGATTGGTGAGAGGCCTACGCTTCAACTACTCAAGGTTTGTGCTAACTAACCTCATAGGAAATCTTCAAAGGGAAACATTCTTCATGTATCCTAGATTCCTTCAGCACATCATCAACTGTGAGTTGGACCAGAGTCAGCTTGTCTGTGCAGCTGCTCTGACTGTCTCTCACATGAGGCCTGCCATTTTCAAGACTATGAAGAAGGTGTCCACCAACTTCACTAGAATACACACTGATCTACTTCCAGGTATGATTGAGCGCATAGCTCCTGGTGACATCCCTGTTAACCCCACAGGTGATGAACCCACACCAGCAACCTTCACCACAAATCTCACATTACCTTCTCCACCTATCATAATCACATATCAAAGACGCCCCAAACGAACCCTTGTTCAATCTACTCTGATTGAACAAGCTCCTCCTGTTCAATCCAAAAGGACTAGAGTGGAACAATGGGCTCCCACTCAGTCCGAGGTCACACCATCCTTCACTTTTGACCTCAATTTGGGTCTTGAGCTTCCTCAGTCTCAAACCCAAGAGCCCGACATCCAAGCCTTTAGCCCACAGGGTGAGTATTTACACTCCCCTGTGCAGCCAATTAGGGACAACCCCACCAGAGGCACAATGTCTGTAGACATTGATAAAGGTCCCGGATCAGTAGGTTTAGCCTCCCTATGCTTCACTGATCTCCTCCTTAAAACTGATGAAGAGATAACATCTCTCCATGGAAATGAAGTGTAAGGCCCCGTTCCCGGGCACCTCACAGTTGGTCATTCACAGCATAAAACATACATATTATTAAATTAAGCAGCGGAATTAAGTTGGCAAAAACCCTTCATTCATTTTAAACACTGTTGTTAAGCAATACATTCTAGTTCATAAGTCACAAAATAATTAGTCGAATGAATTACAAAACAACAGTATCGTCAAAACATAATGGATGTCAGTCTTGCCCGCCGTGTAGCCATCCCCGTGTGCCATCCTCAGCAACCTGTTACCTGCCAACTGGAAAATACATAAAAGTCAGCGTTGCTGAGTGAGTTCTAGTTTTGTAATTATAATACTTTATTTTTCATTCAAAACCATTCCTCATTCTTGTAGGTGATCATACATCGTACGTACACTTAGGTAATATTTTTATTATCTTCATCATCGTTCAATTCGTACTTTTATTATTCTTCTTCCGGTCTTTTGCAACACATAGTTGCTCACCCATTAGCAATCTCAAGGATTACAAGACTTTTGGTCTGTTGCGACACTGAGTCACTCACCCATTACCAACCTCACGGGTTGTAAGTCTTCTGCGGTCTTTTGCAACACAAAGTTGCTCACCCATTAGCAATCTCAAGGACTGCAAGACTTTTGGTCTGTTGCGACACTGAGTCACTCACCCATTACCAACCTCACGGGTTGTAAGTCTTCTGCGGTCTTTTGCAACACAAAGTTGCTCACCCATTATCAATCTCAAAGATTGACCCTGTGTGCATCCTTCGGGGTAGCGAACCCGCATCACAGTTGAGCTAACACCTGCCAGGGGTGTGCACCTCCATACATTTGCTTGCAAGCCTTTCTTACGTTCATTTACATTCCATTCTTCTTTATCATTAATCTTTCACTTTATTAATGATAATAATTCCTGTCTTGATCATGATCATTCCACGTAAAGTCATACAATATTATTATTAATAAGCATATTAATAATAATAATACTAATGATATCAATAATAAGCTTAATAATAGCCCTAATCATAATATTAATTAAAATATTAAGAAAAGGGATATTATTACATTCAAACATAATCATACGCGTATAATAAAGTCCCAGTCAACATTCATGCGAAAACCCTACTGCACAGACTCCAAGAAAATTCCGTTAAAAATTCTAAGTGCTAGGCGTAAGAGCCATGTTCAGTCGTTTCACCACTGTCGGACATACCAGCTTACACTTAGAAAATTTTCAACCCTGGTCGTATGAGCACTGTTGGGCGTATGAGCCCTGCTCAGTCGTTTCACCTTATACTTAGAAAATTTTTCCTAGTCATACGACCACTGTTCAGTCGTTTCATCCCCCGTACTTAGGAAATTTTTACTAGTCATATGACCACTGTTCAGTCGTTTCATCCCCCATACTTAGGAAATTTTTACTAGTCATACGACCACTGTTCAGTCGTTTCATCCCCCATACTTAGGAAATTTTTACAGACTTATGAGTACTGTTGGGACATATAACCCTTAAAATATTTCTAAGGCAAATTTCATGGGCGTATAAGCACTATTTAGACATATTACCTTGTACTGGATTTTCTAAGTCAAAATTTCAGACATATGACCACTATTTGGCCTTATTAGACGTATTAGCAGCCTGTTCATGTGTCAAATTCACATTCCAGTCCCCCAAACATCATAATATCTAATTCTAAACATGTACACACGATTCCAAACATAAACTTAGCATAAACATAAACATACGTTCATCCCAAATCATATCCTATAAACATACACATGTACATAACATACGGGTATCATACCCAAATTCATAAAAACATACATACATGCATTTTCCAGCCCCAAATCATTTAAAAACGAGTAAAAAGGGGGTCTAGAAACTCACCTTTGTTGTCTTCGGGTTTTGATACCCCTTCTTGAACTTCCCAGTCGTTCCTAACACCTAAAACACACACACACAATGCCACCCGAACACACAAATCACATTTTTAAGCACATAAATGGTTCTAGAATCATCCTAAACATCAAAACTCGAGATTTCTTACCAAAAACTTCGAGTTTTCTGGTTCTTCTTCAAAAATCCCGAGAATTTCTGCTCTTGCTGCTTTCTCTCTCTAAATGTCCGAATGAAAGTGTTGTGCAGAGTGGAAATGGGCGGCCATGCCACCTTTTCACCAACTTTTTACCAACTTTGCCATTTTACACTTTTAACCCCTCATCTTTGGGTTGACATTTATTCCTCACCTTTTCCCTTCTTCTTTTATTCTCTTATTTCTTTTCAATAAAATCTACGGGTGTTACAAGTCCACCCCCCCTTATATAGGTTTCGTCCCCGAAACCTGTTATTCCTTAAACAGATGTGGGTAATGTTGTCTCATCTCCTCTTCAGTCACCCACGTAGACTTGGATCCCTTCCTGTGCTTCCACTGTACACGCACAAGAGGAACCACTTTATTCCTCAACCTCTTTTCTTTACGATCAATGATTGCCACTGGTTGCTCCATGTAGTTGAGCCTCTCATCCACCTCGATGTCCTCCATTGGTACAACCATGTCTTCATTAGCTAAGCACTTTCTCAGATGAGATACATGGAATGTGGGATGAATTCCACTTAACTCATCTGGCAGTTCAAGTCGATAGGCTACTTCTCCCACGCGGGCGATGATTCGGAAAGGTCCTATGTATCTCGGGCTTAGCTTACCTCTTTTCCTGAATCTGATAATCCCTTTCCAAGGTGAGACCTTCAACATGACTCGGTCACCAACCTTGAACTCTATCGGTCTTCGCCTCTTGTCAGCATACGACTTTTGCCTATCTTTCGCCGCCTTCATGAAGGCTTTGATCTTTTCTAATTTCTCAGTCGTTGCTTCAATCACCTCAACACCTCCCAGTTCTTTCTGTCCAATGTCTCCCCAACATACGGGCGTCCTACATCTCCTACCGTATAGCATCTCGTAGGGTGGCATGCCAATGCTGGCATGATAACTGTTGTTGTACGAGAATTCTGCTAACGGCAAGTGATCATCCCAACTCCCTCCAAAATCGATCACGCACGCCCGAAGCATGTCTTCGAGTGTTTGGATCGTCCTCTCAGACTGACCGTCTGTCTGAGGGTGATATGCTGTACTAATGTGTAGCCTCGTCCCCATTGCATCATGAAACCTCTTCCAAAACTTGGAGGTAAACCGGGTGTCACGATCAGACACAATAGACACCGGTACACCATGACGAGCTACAATTTCCTTGATGAACAGATCCGCCAATCTTTTAAATGAGTACGTTTCACGGATCGGTAGGAAGTGGGCACTCTTCGTCAGGCGGTCAACTATCACCCATATTGCATCATACCCTTTAGGGGTACGTGGTAACTTCGTGATAAAGTCCATGGTGATGTGCTCCCACTTCCATTCGGGTATATCCAATGGTTGGATCTTCCCGTAAGGCTTCTGGTGTTCTGCCTTTACTTGTAAGCAAGTTAGGCATTTACTCACGTACTCCACTATGTCACGTTTCATACCCGGCCACCAGTAATCCTTCTTCATATCGTGGTACATTTTGGTAGCACCGGGGTGAATGGAGTATCAAGTCTTATGGGCCTCATCCATGATCTTTTCACGTAGATCCCCGTATCGAGGAATCCACAATCGCCCAAATCGGGTCTTAACACCAAGAGTGTTCTCACCCAATTCCGTAACTAGACCTCTCATCCTTTCGGAGTTAAGACGATCTTCTTTCAAAGCTTCATCTTGAAACTCCTTAACCTGAGTCATCACATCAGAGGTCATAATTAGTTGATAAGCCTTTACCCGAATCGGCTCGGGCCTTTCCTTTCGGCTAAGGGCGTCTGCCACCACGTTGGCTTTGCCCGGATGGTAATGGATTTCGCAATCGTAATCCTTTATTAGTTCCAACCATCGCCTCTGCCTCATGTTCAGATCTTTCTGCTCGAAGAAGTACTTCAAGCTTTTGTGGTCGGTGAAGATTGTGCACTTCGTCCCGTATAGATAGTGCCGCCAAATCTTCAACGCGAAGACCACCGCAGCTAGTTCTAGATCGTGCGTGGGATAGTTGACTTCGTGGGTCTTCAGTTGTCGAGATGCGTAGGCTATCACCCTTCCACGTTGCATCAATACGCAACCTAGCCCAGAATAAGATGCATCCGAATAGACCACTAAGTCTTCATTTCCCTCGGGCAATGTCAAGACAGGAGCTTGTGTTAGTCTCGTCTTCAACTCCTCAAAGGCCGTCTCCTGCTCTCGACCCCACACGAATTTCACATCCTTGCGAGTCAACTTAGTCAAAGGTGAGGCTATCTTGGAGAAGTCTTGAATAAATCTCCTGTAATAACCCGCCAATCCCAAGAAGCTACGAATCTCGGATGGCGACTTTGGTGATTTCCATTACATCACGGCCTCAACCTTTGCTGGGTCCACCATGATTCCCTCCGCATTTACCACGTGACCCAGAAATTGCACCTCGCGTAGCCAAAAAACACATTTGGAGAACTTAGCATACAGCTTCTCCCTTCTCAAAGTCTCCAAAACTTCCCGAATATGGTCGGCATGCTCTTCTTCGCTCCTCGAATAAATCAGGATATCATCGATGAACACAATCACTGATTTATCTAACATTGGCCGACACAGTCGGTTCATCAAATCCATAAAAGCAGCTGGCGCATTGGTCAACCCAAAAGACATGACGAGAAACTCGTAGTGACCGTAGCGCGTCCAAAAAGCTGTTTTAGGAATGTCCTGCTCCTTTACCTTCAATTGATGGTAGCCAGATCGAAGATCTATTCTCGAGAACCAACTGGCACCCTGGAGCTGGTCGAACAAGTCATCGATTCTCGGTAACGGATACCGATTCTTTATTGTCAACTTGTTCAATTCACGGTAGTCGATACACATTCTCATGCTATCGTCCTTCTTTTTCACGAATAAGACCGGAGCACCCCAAGGAGAGATACTCGGTCTAATGAAGCCCTTATCAAGCAACTCTTGCAGTTGCTCCATCAACTCCTTCATTTCTGTCGGAGCCAATCGATACGGTGCTTTAGCAACAGGTTGGGCACCGGGTATCAAGTCAATTTGAAATTCGATTTCGCGGTCAGGTGGCAATCCCGATAAGTCTTCTGGGAATACATCTGGAAACTCACACACAACCGGAACGTCGGATAGTTGTGGTGTTGGCATTTCCACATCCTTTACATAACATAGGTAGGCGTTGCACCCACGCCTCATGCACTTCCCCGCCACCACCATCGAAATCACCTTCGGAATCATCGTTACCCGATCCCCGTATATTGTCACCAGACTTCCGTCAGATGCCGTCAATCTAATCATCTTCTTTTGACATACGATATTCACTTCATAGGTTGCCAACCAATCCATCCCTAGTACTACATCAAATCCACCTAGGGGCATCACATGTAATCTAGCAGCAAACCTATGACCTTCTAATTCTATGGTACAGTCCTCTATCATATCGGTAACTCTAGTGGACTTACCAATAGCGGTTTCTACTTCAAAGGGCTTACTAATGCATTTACTACTAACAGGCAATTTAGCACCGAAAGTGGCAGAAATGAAACTCTTACTAGCACCAGAATCAAATAACACAGAAGCAAGAGTTTGATTTACTAGAAACGTACCTGACACAACATCGGGGTCCGTCCTAGCCTCCTCCTTGGTCATGGTGAAAGCTCTGGCACTTGCCTTCTGCCCTTCAGTCCCGGCCGTCTTCTTTGCCCTGGAACTCTCCACCCTCGGCTTTCTGCAGTCTTTACTCATATGGCCCGCCTCACCGCAGGTAAAACACCTCAGTTCCTTACAATCCTTCGAGATGTGACCCAGCTTCCCGCACCTGTAGCACACCTTGAGCCCCATTCTGCACTCACCCGTATGCTCCTTCTCGCACTTGCCATACCTTTTGGGCCCTGAGCTTGATGGCCCCACCCTACGGTCATCCAATCTCATCCTTTTGTTGTTCGGGGTAAAGCCACCACGCCCGAACCGCTTCCCATTCCAGTTTCGGTCACCCCCACCAGCCTTCTTCACCTCTGCATCCGCTACCTCCCTCTCATCATAGAGCCTCCCAGCCAAATCCACTGCCGACCTAAAAGTGCTTGGTCGTGCGGCAATCAAATGGCTACGAATGTCGGCTGGCAGCCCCTGAACGTACCGGTTAATCTTCCGTGACACCGGTGTTACTTGATCTGGCACCAGCCTAGCCATCTCATTGAATTTGGTAGTGTATTGCTGGTGGGTCATGGTTCCCGCTTCAAATTGTAGGAACTCCCTCTCGATCTTATCGAGTTCCCTGTGAGGACAAAACTCCTCAATTACCAGCTTCCTCAACTCGGACCATTTCATCTTTCCTATGGCCCTGCTGCCCTCAGCTTGGATGATATTGTCCCACCAACATAGTGTTGAGTCAGTAAAGGAGTGGGTGGCAAACTTCACCTTCTGATCTTCCCGGCACTCACTGATCTCGAGTACCGCTTCCATCTCCCTTACCCATCGGTGAGCGGTTGCAGCAGTGCCATTGCCATCGAAAGTCGGGGGCTTGCACCTCTGAAATGCCCCGTAACTACATCCCTTGGTCGTCACCCCTACCACATCATCTTCCTCTTCATCAGATACTACTATCTCAGGATCCGGTCGTTCCTCTCCTCCCTTGCTTTCCTTCCCAGTTGACCCTCTCCTGTCTTCCTTCTCCTTTCTCTCCTCATTCCTCACAGCACGAATAACATCGGTCACTACAGATGGCATAACTGCCTGTAGGACCTGGTGTACCTCATCAGCAATCGCCTCCCTAGCTGAGGCATTTAGGCTTGCATTCTCAGTTTCTTCATTCCGGTCAGGATCCTCGGGGTTCACAGGAGTCGTCTTAGGAGCTTTAGCACTGCTCCTAGTCGTACGCGGACGACCTCTACCTCTAGCAGCCTTAGAAGGTTTCTTCCCAACCATTTTCCTATGCACTATAAGATTCAAACACTAAAACAGTCATTCAAGGAACAGCTCAGTTTATGTTATGTATAGTAAGTCCCTAATTACAGTGGCCAGTTATGATTAGCCACTTACTTTACTCTTCACACCCCAAGCACCTCCTATCCTCACTACATCAACGTCTAAATCTGCTAAGAACACATAAATCACATAGCACACGCACATAACACTGATTAACTTTTAAGAAAAACAATACCTGATGGCACATGGCTACTCGGGCTGACATCCCTCTTTCCGTCCCATTTTCAGTTTAAGTTAAGGTTTATTTTGAAAATTTACCCGTTTCACTTAAACTTTAGCTCTAATACCAACTTGTAAGGCCCCGTTCCCGGGCACCTCACAGTTGGTCATTCACAGCATAAAACATACATATTATTAAATTAAGCAGCGGAATTAAGTTGGCAAAAACCCTTCATTCATTTTAAACACTGTTGTTAAGCAATACATTCTAGTTCATAAGTCACAAAATAATTAGTCGAATGAATTACAAAACAACAGTATCGTCAAAACATAATGGATGTCAGTCTTGCCCGCCGTGTAGCCATCCCCGTGTGCCATCCTCAGCAACCTGTTACCTGCCAACTGGAAAATACATAAAAGTCAGCGTTGCTGAGTGAGTTCTAGTTTTGTAATTATAATACTTTATTTTTCATTCAAAACCATTCCTCATTCTTGTAGGTGATCATACATCGTACGTACACTTAGGTAATATTTTTATTATCTTCATCATCGTTCAATTCGTACTTTTATTATTCTTCTTCCGGTCTTTTGCAACACATAGTTGCTCACCCATTAGCAATCTCAAGGATTGCAAGACTTTTGGTCTGTTGCGACACTGAGTCACTCACCCATTACCAACCTCACGGGTTGTAAGTCTTCTGCGGTCTTTTGCAACACAAAGTTGCTCACCCATTAGCAATCTCAAGGACTGCAAGACTTTTGGTCTGTTGCGACACTGAGTCACTCACCCATTACCAACCTCACGGGTTGTAAGTCTTCTGCGGTCTTTTGCAACACAAAGTTGCTCACCCATTATCAATCTCAAAGATTGACCCTGTGTGCATCCTTCGGGGTAGCGAACCCGCATCACAGTTGAGCTAACACCTGCCAGGGGTGTGCACCTCCATACATTTGCTTGCAAGCCTTTCTTACGTTCATTTACATTCCATTCTTCTTTATCATTAATCTTTCACTTTATTAATGATAATAATTCCTGTCTTGATCATGATCATTCCACGTAAAGTCATACAATATTATTATTAATAAGCATATTAATAATAATAATACTAATGATATCAATAATAAGCTTAATAATAGCCCTAATCATAATATTAATTAAAATATTAAGAAAAGGGATATTATTACATTCAAACATAATCATACGCGTATAATAAAGTCCCAGTCAACATTCATGCGAAAACCCTACTGCACAGACTCCAAGAAAATTCCGTTAAAAATTCTAAGTGCTGGGCGTAAGAGCCATGTTCAGTCGTTTCACCATTGTCGGACATACCAGCTTACACTTAGAAAATTTTCAACCCTGGTCGTATGAGCACTGTTGGGCGTATGAGCCCTACTCAGTCGTTTCACCTTATACTTAGAAAATTTTTCCTAATCATACGACCACTGTTCAGTCGTTTCATCCCCCGTACTTAGGAAATTTTTACTAGTCATACGACCACTGTTCAGTCGTTTCATCCCCCATACTTAGGAAATTTTTACTAGTCATACGACCACTGTTCAGTCGTTTCATCCCCCATACTTAGGAAATTTTTACAGACTTATGAGTACTGTTGGGACATATAACCCTTAAAATATTTCTAAGGCAAATTTCATGGGCGTATAAGCACTATTTAGACATATTACCTTGTACTGGATTTTCTAAGTCAAAATTTCAGACATATGACCACTATTTGGCCTTATTAGACGTATTAGCAGCCTGTTCATGTGTCAAATTCACATTCCAGTCCCCCAAACATCATAATATCTAATTCTAAACATGTACACACGATTCCAAACATAAACTTCGCATAAACATAAACATACGTTCATCCCAAATCATATCCTATAAACATACACATGTACATAACATACGGGTATCATACCCAAATTCATAAAAACATACATACATGCATTTTCCAGCCCCAAATCATTTAAAAACGAGTAAAAAGGGGGTCTAGAAACTCACCTTTGTTGTCTTCGGGTTTTGATACCCCTTCTTGAACTTCCCAGTCGTTCCTAACACCTAAAACACACACACACAATGCCACCCGAACACACAAATCACATTTTTAAGCACATAAATGGTTCTAGAATCATCCTAAACATCAAAACTCGAGATTTCTTACCAAAAACTTCGAGTTTTCTGGTTTTTCTTCAAAAATCCCGAGAATTTCTGCTCTTGCTGCTTTCTCTCTCTAAATGTCCGAATGAAAGTGTTGTGCAGAGTGGAAATGGGCGGCCATGCCACCTTTTCACCAACTTTTTACCAACTTTGCCATTTTACACTTTTAACCCCTCATCTTTGGGTTGACATTTATTCCTCACCTTTTCCCTTCTTCTTTTATTCTCTTATTTCTTTTCAATAAAATCTACGGGTGTTACATGAAGTTGATCTACCACACCCTCTCCAAGATCAACAGAGCCTGGAGACATCCATTATCTCTAGCCCCCATCAGCAAACCTTAACTGAGGTGAGTCCCACTGATGTGGAGGGGACTCATGTAGGCTCAGCTGCCACTACTCAGAGTCTCTCATTGAGCTCTCAAGACAGTGGTAACATTAATCAGACTGAGTCTATGGCAACTTTGCCCATTGATGTCTCTGAAAGAGATGACTTTGAGCAAAGGTATCCAGGGTGCCAAGAAGCCACATCTGGTGGTGAGACTGAACATACTAGGTATGTTATCTCATCTCCCCATGACTCTTCACATGAAGATAAGGGAAGTATGCAACTCACCATTCAGTACTTGATCTCAAAGGTCTCAAACCTTGAATCTCAGGTTAGGATCTTAGAGACCAGGTCAACCATAACAACTTGAGATTAACAATCTCAAGGCTCAACTAGCTGAGACACAGACAGAGAGGTCTGTTAGGCATGTACCAGTTCAAGTCTCATTGACTTCTTCCTCTAGCTCATCTAGCTCTTAAGATGATGCTACCAAAAAGGGGGAGAATGTTCAGAGACAAACACATGAGGAACCACCGGTCAAAGCTTCAACTTCCTACGTCATCTCTATGCCCAAGTCATCCCAATCTATCCTTCGGATTGACCTACAGATGATTAAGGATCTCTACACACTTTTCATCAAGTTTGTATAGAGATCCTCCATTGATCAGCCAAGCCTTGATCCTACACTGATCTACTTTAGAGCTGAAGAGCTTCAAAGGATCACTGTACCTTCTACCACTGTGGAAGAAGTTGGTCAACCTAAGGTCCACATGGAACCTAAGATTCACTTCGAAGGGGAAATGGGGACTGATGGCCCAGCAACTGAAACAATTGGGACAGAAGTTGTATCTCCTTCAACTTCCGAAGCCACAAGGAAAGCTTCAGAAGAACCAGCTAAAGCCTTGGAAGAACAAGCTAAATCTTTCGAAGCTGAGATAGAAGCTGCGGAAGGACTGTTCCAGATGTCCGAGGACCTAATCATCACAGATGCAATCCTTGAAATGGCATCTGAGGTGGATAGTGAGGACTCTCTCAAACCTTCTCCATCCCAAACACCATCTGTGCCTCTCTCGCAATCTGAACCCTCTATCCAAGAACCACCACAGTCAAGCTCTTCAAAAGACAAAGGAAAAAGGAAGATGACTGCGAAAGAGCTTCAGGAAGAGGAAAGGATTGAAAAGCAAAAGTAGAAAGGTAGATTCCCTGCTGAGAAGCTGCTAGCTGCTAGTTCAAAGGCAGCTGCAGCCAATCAGGAGGCAATTAACAACAAGAAGGAGAGGAACTCATTGATCAGCTCATCAACTTAGGAGCTGCAAATGAAGAAGTACTCCTTCTACCACTAGAGGAGTTGGTGACTTTGGAGAGGACAACAAGGCTAAAACAAGAAGAAGAAGCCAAGTTGGCCTTAGAAAAGGAAGAGGAGGAACAGAGGAAAGCTGCCTTACAGCTGAGGGAAGCTAGGATAAAATTCCTACTTTCTAGAGGCTTCAACCTTCAAGAACTTTCTCCACATGATAATGATACGATCCTCTGGCTCCACAACATAGAGCAGGATCAAATGGAGAAAGAAAGGAAGAAGGTTGCAAGGGGAAAGAGCAAAGAAAAGAAGAAGAAGGAAGAAGAAGCAAGGATCTCTGCAACCAAGAAGCTTAGTGACAAAGCCTGTATGAAAGACTATCTCCGGGCTCATGGCTTCTCTGGTAAGCAGGTGGGTCCCATGTCTGAAAAGACACTCCAGCGGATTGTTAGTGAAATCAAAGCTAACATCCATATGGGAAAGAAGAAAGAGATGTACAAAAGGGGACAGGGAATGATCTTCACCCTAACCACTCAACCACAACCAACACCAGAAGAACCAATCCCATTCTCCATTCCCATCAAAACTGAGCCCTTAGATGAACCCTTCACCCCTGAACCTACAACTCTACCCATACCCACTTCATCACCCCAACCACCTAAACTTCCCATCCTTCAACCCAAAACACTTCCCAGAACCTCTAAACCACAACCAACACAACCTCCATCCAAACCATCCCATCAGCCTTCTCAACCTCTCTCTCTTAATGATTTCAAGGAAATTAAGACCAAGCTCATAAACTGTACAACCTTGAGCGAGATCTCATGTGAAGAGGACTCTGTCAACATCACCTATGTTGATGGATCTTCATGTTCCTTCACAAGAAATCAATTTCTTGACTTGCCTAGAGGAACATTGGACCAGGCTGCAAGACCTCTAGGCGTCAACTCGGATTCATTAAATAATGAAGAGAAGAAACTTAGAAGAAAATTGGTGACTCTGCTGGATACAAGGAAAGAGGAAAAGATTCCCAGTCAGTCTCTTGTGCCTAGAAAGAAAATAATCCAATGGAGGTTCGATGAAACTTCTCACAACTTTATTGTGGAAAGAGAAAGTGGAGAAGTCAACAGACTTAATGCAACCTCTCTGCTACACTCCATCAGATTTGATATTACTGAGTTAGCAGAGAATCCATTTTCCAATCTCTCCAACTCTAAAGCTGCTGCAGTCATCAGAAATCATATCAGCAGTCTTCATCTAGCTGAGCTAACTGTAAAAGCCAAGATTGAAGAAGAGTTGAAGTTGAGAAGAAAAGGAATACAATGAAAGATCTTCCCCCAAGGGCACTGGCTTTCTACAGATGATGGAGGGTCCAGACTTGGAACCTATAGTTAGATGGGAATATGATTACAGTTCCCATCAACTAACTCTTTTCAAAGGGCCACAGCAAAGGGTACATATAATCCAAGGTAATGACTGGATCTTCTGTTTACCAAGGATTTGTACAAACTTCTCAGCACCACATCAGGGAAAAGCAAAGAAACTTATAAGTATCTTCTTTCCCTGGTGCTGAAAGTTTTAGAAGCCGAGATAAGTGAAGTTTTGGTAGCATCAGCCTAGGGGGAGTTTGTTGGATCATGATAAAGGCTGGTGCAACCAAAACCATTTCACTTAGTCAATTTTAGTGCTACATTCAAAGGCTTCCGAAGCTAAGTATGAGAACTTCCGAAGGTTGAAGAGTTCTTCCGAAGACAAGTGAAAGATCAACTTCTGAAGACAAACTCTACTTCCGAAGACAAAGAAGAAGTTCCCAAGCCTTGGAAGAAGCAGTCTTCCGAAGTATAAGTGGCTTCGGAAGAAGTTATTCTTCCGAAGCAATTTAACCTTCGGAAGACACTGCTATAAACCAGTGGACATAAGTATGGTCTCTGACATTCCGCTGCAGACTTCTGATACAACATGGCTTCTTCCTAAAGAGCCATGTAGTTCACCATACTTTATTCCACTGTTTATCTTTTTATGATAGTACATGTTACCAATCTTAGTTGGTGACAAAAGGTAAGTCAGGGACATGTCCTGACTACCAAATCTCAGATAAAATATCCGAGATACCTTAACCAATAGTCTTGTAGTATAGGCTTTTGGTTATAGGTTTCCAGCTGGTATCAAAGTATATCCGGCTGTAGGTAGTATTATATATATAGTTCTCATTGTAACTCATTAGATAGAGAGATTGTGCTTGCAAGAGTCTTGTAATCCTTTGAGTTGAGAATCAATATATAAAAGTACCTTGAAATTTTACTTCCTGTGTTTATTATCATTTGTTACTTGTTATATTGTGATCAACTCTTGTTAGACTCATTATGAGTGTTGTTCTAAGGTGAGTTTGAGAGAAAACCACTTGTTAAGTGACTAATATCGATCCTGCATAAATTAAACTTAATTAATCAATATATTTGTACATGACGTCCCTAGACAGGACGAGAGGAAGAAGACAAGAAATGAAGTTGTCACACAAGAGTTACAATTGAATGATGATCGAGGACCAACCGTGATCTTGTGTCGGTGGTAGGGGTGTAAACAAGCTGAGCCAAGCCCGAGCTCGCTAAGGCTCGATCTCGGTTCGTTCTAAATTTAAAAAGCTCGAGCTCGTCTCGTTTATAGTTTTATTTCTAAAGCTCGAGCTCGGCTTATTAGAAATATTTCAAGCTCGAGGTCGGCTCGTTTATTATTAAGTTATTAAATTTATATTTTTTATAATTAGTTATATATATATATATAATCATACTTAATATATATCAGAATATGTATTATTTAATTATTTTTATCATAATTTTATGTATAATATATATATATATTATATTTAAAATTATTTAAACAAAAAACTCGTTTAGACTCCCAAGCCGGTGCGAGCTTGATATCTAAAGCTCGGGCTCGAGCTCATTTATAAACGAGCCATAATATGAGCTTGAGCTCGTTTAAGCTCAGCTCGATTCAATCTTTTTTCAGATTGATCCCGAGTAGTTTGCGAGCCGGTTTGACTTGTTTACACTACTAGGTGGTGAAAGCGAAAGGATGCAGGTGAGAGAAAAGAATGAATGCAAAACCCTAAGGCTCTAACTAATAGCATGAAAACATAAAGAAAAATAAAAACTACTGTGTGTAGGAATTGGCTACATTTCTTACGCAGATTTGATAACTATATAAAAGTGTTAATTACACAATTGGTCCATGTATTATACCCATATTACAGTATTAGTCCCAACTTTTTAGAAATTATATCACTGGTCCCAATTGTTTACCAAAACGTAACACGTTGATACTTAACACTAACTTCCGTTAACTTTCTTAGTTAAGTGAGTATAAAAAGACTTCTTTTCCCCTTAACTAAAAGGTAAAATATATCAAACATAAACTAATTTATATAGGTCCCATATTCTCTTAATTAAACAATTATAAACAAACAAACACACACACACACACACATATATATAATATTGATAATATACATACAATCACCATCTACCCTGCATTACCACCTGCAACCTATGGCAACCCACCACCACCACCTGCAACCCACCACCACCGTTAAGCCACCACCGGCAACCAATCACTATTTCCATCACCACCATCCATCATACCACCACCATCATCATCATCACTTAACCATCACCACCACCATCATCGTCACTTACCATCACTTTCACCGGCAATTGACAATCTTCAACCGCCATAGCAGAACCCAGATCGTAGTAGATGGTGATGATCTTCATCTAGATGTCAATGATGGTGATTAATGAAGATTATGATAATCTACGTGGTGCTGGTAAGGTGATGGTTAGGTGGTGGGTAGGCGTCGATGGTGATGATTGGGTGGTGCTCGTTGGAGATATGTTGGGTGGTCATCGGAATCTTTTATGGCTCGGTGTAGATCTAGGTGAATGGATGGGTATATGATAATGGTAGGGGTGTTGATGAATGATGATGATGGATGGCGGAGGAGGGTGGTGGCGGTAGGGAAGTGGAATTTAGTTGGATGGGGATTGGGGTGAGGATGGGGGTTTGGGTTTAAAGTATTGGTGATGGTGACATTGGGTCCCATAAAAATTAGAATTTTTTTAATTTTTATAATGTTTAGGGGTAAAATGGACATTTTACACCAACTTAACTAGAAAACTTATCGACCATCCACTCTAGGAATCAATCACATTACGGTTTGATAAACAGTGTGGACTAATGATGTAATTTCTCAAAAGTTGAAATCAATTTTACAATATCGACATAACACAGGGACCAATCATAAAATTAACTCTATATAAAAACAATTTCTACCTTAACTAAACCACATGCACGACATGCAAGTGTACTTTTTACACGTATTATAATGTTAGTAAAGAATTAAGTATTGTCTAAGGATGTGACAACTCCTCATAATATACCCTTGCAAATATCTAGCCGATGAAATACTTGTGATTTGATGGGTGAACTATTTTAACAAGTAATTTAAAATAAACAACTAATTAACGAGAGAAGATAATCAATAAGAAGGAATGCCACCTTGGCCTTAGAATATTATCCTGCTAGCTAACACCTAGCAACATGTTGTAAAAGAATAGGCAAGATCATGTTAAATAAGAAAATGATTAAGTTTCTATTAGAGATACAGAGTTGTATGAATTCTTTAAAAGGTTCATAAAAAAGACTTGGAACCTAAAATATACATTTAAGATCAAGTGATAATATCACATGATTGTTTATAATTCATTTAGATTAGCTTCTTCTTACGGATAACTAATCTAACAACTTGATGCGGGATCATTATTAACGTAATTTCCTTCGTTTGTTTGTGTCTGCATTGTTTGTAGTGTTCTTGTAACATCAAAACTTGAATAGTAAAACTGTATGGTATGTAACTTATGTAAATCACTATCAAATGAAATCATCAAACACAATGCTAGGTCTCCTATGATATATATGTAGATATTTTAGTGCAATTAGTTTGACTATGTGCCAATTTAGTTATATTATTCATGAAATTAGTTTAAAGGTACGAAGTGCACAGTAATTTAGTTTCAGTTTATTATGATTCTCGGTATTAGAAACTCATTGGTTATTAGGTGTAAAACCCCTAATTAATGAGGATTCTAAGAGGGCAAGACCTCTTTGTTAGGGGTGCGGGGGCAGATGTGACATCCGTCACCAAAAGTTCCGTCAATTAACGTGTTTCTGTTAACTTTTCTTTGAACGCTCATTTCTCATTTTTGTAATCTATACGTGTGGATATTATACTTGCTTTATCATCGTTGTGCTTGTGACATCATCGTTAACGTATGCTACATTTAAAACTTTTACAACTTTCATCACCGTCATCACTAAATATACCATTTTTATATAATATTACTCTCATTAATAAAACCATTTTTAAGCTACAAATGTCATTAATTACCTTTTTGTCATTAATATAACTATTCGATTTAAGTCGTTTTCAACCGAAGCAAAATTTAGGGACTCGGGGGGCTAAGTGTAGCGACCAAACATGACATTTTGCCAAACTAGGGCCGGGTATATAAACCCTATTACCAGCCTTAGCCACCACTTATCTTCATCTTCTTCATCTTCATTTTCTCCACTTTTCTCCTCCTCCTTGCACCGAACCGCCCCGTTTCTTCGCGTTTTCACCGGCAAAGCCTCGGCTACAGCTGAGACTACTCCTTTCTTGCAGGTAGACGACCTTGGTCATCCCTTTTCTTGCTTGTTTACTGCTGCACTTTTAGGGTTTCGGGTGCTCGGGGCCAACCCGAGCATATGAGGTCGCGTGGGTGCGTGTGTTGCCTTTCTGCGTGTTCTTCTTGTTTGTACATGTTTGAAAGGTGTTTCTAGAAGTCCTTGAGGTGTGAATCTCGTGCACGGAGCAGCCAAAGGCTGCTCTGCAATTCTGCAGTCGCGATTCTGCTGTCCAGGCGACTGGGTCTGTGTGCGACTGAGTCTATGCGATTGTGTGAGTCGTGCGACTGAGTCTATGCGATTGTGTGAGTCGTGCGACTGAGTCTATGCGATTGTGTGAAGCGTCCGATTGAGTCTATGCGAATGAATGTATGTGTGCGACTGAGTCTATGCGATTGTGTGAAGCGTGCAATTGAGTCAATACGGATGAATATGTGCGATTGTTCGTGTATCACACGACTAAATGCCTAGTCGCATGAATGAAGGTTGATTCGTGCGTATGGATGTTGAGTCGTGCGATTGGGTGTTGTGTGGTACGATTGAATGCTAAGTCGCACGAATGAAGGTTCAATCGTACGAATGAAGCTGATTGGTACGAATGAAGGTTGATTCATACGGATGGAGTGTTGAGTCATGCATCTGGTCTGTCGTGAGATTAGAGTTGTTGTGTGTGAGTTTCTTCTTGTGTGTGGTGTGTGTTTGTTATGTGATGTTAAGGTGACATCGACACGGGTACCGTTGCTAATGACAATCTTTAAAATTGACGTTATCAAACTTATTAATGTTATTCCAAATCAAATCAACATAACATTTTACAATTATCAACAATCGATTTGTAACGCTAATATTTATTAAGTATTTCTCTAATAACAATGACACTTTTACACAAATATCATCGGCTATGGCAACGATTTCTATTACTTGGATCTACATAAGATCTAATACGTATGTCTGTTTGTATGCATTACACATGACCGAACCAATGCAACCCAAACCGACCGAACGTTATTATTTACTTTATACATATTATAAATGCTTAACAATAACTGTCAATAGGTGTTTGACCGTTTACTACCTACAATATTTGGAAACTTTGATCATTCACACTTACCACCTAACAAGTAAGTTTCATATCCCCTTTTATGCTTATACAATACTTCAATCATTTACAAACTTAGGGGAAAAGTATGCTCACCCATTTTTATGTTGTACAACATACATTTTTGGTATCAACGTGTTACTGTTTTGTGAGTACTTATCTGATACATACATGAGTTCGCTGTGTGGTACTTTATTTACAACCATTTAATTCCGGTGTTAGAACCGACGGATATGTATTGATAGTACTACTGGGTTGACACCCCCACCCTTGTCTGATGGTATACTAGTTGGTACCATCAATAGCCAGGAACAGGCCTTGGGTGAATATATTCGGACGAGATTCTGTATGTACGTCATTAGGTTTAGTTGTAAAGCTCATTGTCATGTGGTTTTGCTTACTTATAACTGTATACACGGTATTCCGCAACAATTACTATACATCATCCATTACATATTTACTATTCAAACCTGCGAGCTCACCAACAATTTTGTTGATCATTTTGAGCATATCTTTTCAGGTGACAATGCTAGATCTAGGTGTGCTGCCTTAGTGGAGACCCTAGGATGCATTTTTGAGACTAAACATACTTGACAAACATTCATTTTGAATCATTGTTGTAGTCTATTAAACAGTCTTCATACTTTTGATACTTGTTCCCGGGTTGTGGGAATTACATTACATTACAATGTTATCATCTTTTGCTTATGTGAATCATTTAACATGTTATGCTTATGGCTATGTTGTCGTGAATATTGACTAAACACGACACAAGTCTCCATTTGTGTCGGGTGTCGTCATGACACGCTTGTCATCATTATTTGTATTGCTTCTTTAATGCTTACCATGTGTTATGACGATCCCGTCTCGTTACATCCTTGTGTTTCTGCTCTCAGCGGGGGTGTGATAGCAGAGCCTCTAGCAATTTTGTTGGAGTTTCAACTCCATTTTGTGGAAACAAAAGAATATTTTGGTCGCTTCTGCTTCTGGTTTGTTTTATACACCTAGAAAGCATACATCAATATTAAGAATGCGTTTTATCCGATTGAATATTTTGATTGATCTGCCAAATAGTTTTAATCTGAAAGTGCCAATACGACTCTCAGATTTTTCAAGTTTGATTATTAAAGTATAAATCCTCTACTGTATCCTGAGAAAAAAGATATATATATATATGTAAATGAAAACTAACAAAGAACGACGATTGCAAGTAATGAATGGGCTATTTGGTAGCCTCTTAATGGTTCCATTAAAAGGCTACCTCTGAACGGGTAAGCGATGTATGTGTTTGTTTCAAAAGAACACAACCTCTTTTGAAACACAACCTCTGAATGGTCCTATTCAGAGCTGAATGATTTAGCTCAAAAACCATGCTGAATGAAATATAAGACATATCTACCCCTCAACACCATCGACCTCTCCCTCCCTCCCATCGCACGCATCTGTCTCCCCCCGTCTCCATGCCCGTCTCTGCCGCTCCCTCACCGCGGCGGGCCCCACGCCGCCGCCCCCTCATCATCGAAACACCCTTTAGGTCGTGATTTGGGCATCAAAATTCTTTCTATTTTGTTTTCTCATTTCTTCAAGTAATATCATCTTCCTAATTCTACATATGATTTCATAGTTTTTGGTTCTAGGTTCTAAGAATTTGAAAAAAAAAATTAGGGCTTTTATGAAATTTGTATGTTCTAGGGTTGTATGGATATGTTAAATTAGAGCTTTTATGAAAATTGGATGTTTTTAGTTCCTAAAAGTTGTAATTTGTTTTAGGGTTTCAAGAATTTCAATTATTGATGTTGGTAGTTTATGAAAATTATGTTTTAGTTGATTCAAAATATTGTTAGATTATAAAAGTTGTGTTGCTTTGATTCAAGTTATGTTTGGTTTGATTCAAGAAAATTATGTTTGTTTTGATTCAAGAAGTTGGTAGTTTATGAAAATTGGGTTTTCGTTGATTCAAGATGTTGGTAGATTTTAAAAAGTTATGTTGCTTTGATTCAAGTTATGTTTGGTTTGATTAATGAAAATTGTGTTTGTTTTGATTTAAGAAGTTGGTAGTATATGAAAGTTGGGGTTTAATTAATTCAAGATGTTGGTAGATTACAAAAGTTGTTTTGCTTTGATTCAAGTTATATTTGGTTTGATTAATGAAAATTATTTTTGTTTGGATTCAAGAAGTTGGTAATTTATGAAAGTTGTGTTTTAGTTGATTCAAGATGTTGGTAGATTACAAAACTTGTTTATGAAATATGTCTTAGTTTTGATTCAAGAAGTTGTTACTTTATGAAACTTGGATTTTATTTGATTCAAGATGATAGTAGATTACAAAACTAGTTTATGAAAAATATGTTTATTTTGATTCAAGAAGTTGGTACTTTATGAAACTTGGGTTTTATGTGATTTAAGATGTTTATGGTTGTTTTAATTGTTAACATGTAGCTTATAGATTTGGAGAATGAGATTATCATTTTCAATTTACTTTGTTTGCAATGGTTACGGTTAGCCAAAAGAAGAATTCAAAGGATAAGAGACTTGAATTCGGATGAGATTATGTTGTATTTGGATTAATTTGTATTTGGATTTTAATATGTTGTATTTAGAATAATATATGATGTTTTGTATTTTTTATACTTATCTATTATTTAATACTATCATTCAGATGTACAACCAAACATATATATTTTATTCAACATAAAATATTTCCGAGAGGTAAAATAGTTATTCTACACAGGTATTCAGAGATTCAACCAAATAACATTTATTGGTTTAACACTTATTGATTCAGAGACTTTTAAGTCAAACATCTTACTGGTTTAACACTTACTGGTTCAAATTCTGCCAAACAACCCCTAAGACGAGAGGGAGTGGTCGAATGATTGAGACAGGAGAGGTGATGTGGGGCCTTGGTCATGCACATGAGAGCAGGAAACACCGCCCCACCCCCTAATGATTGTAGTAGTACAGGCTTTCATGAGCCCACTAATTCTTCTTGTACACATCAGTGGCGGATTTAGGATTTTTATTCAGTGGGGATCAAAATGAGTTACGTTAGAGTGGTTAGGATCAAAATGGTTCATGTCAATACGGGTCCGGTCAAAAAGCTTAAGTTACAATCAAAATATAAGTTATATGGTTGCTTAATCATCATTGTTTCATAAATCTAAAGTTATAATCAAAATATAAGTTTATGAACCAGATTATATTATACATATAACCAAAGTTTTAACAACCTTGTTCGTAGTTCACTCGCTATGAACATCAATTAACAACATTGGCGGTTTACAGTGACGAATTTAGAAACTTTTTTCAATGGGAACAAAAAACTGACGATTTTAGAACAAGCCATGTCAAGCGAGTTTGAAAAGATAAATACAATAAATCACAATACCCACACTATTACACAACTTTAAGTGCTAATATGGACAACCAAATAACAATATATTTTAACCACACATATGTTCCAGGGACAAAAGAATAAAGAAGATCAAAATACATAGGGTTACACTGGGGGCCGGTAAAAACAATTTATACATAATTCATTACAATATTGTAATATTGTAAAATTACTAATACTTATATAATTAATATTATGATAATTTGGCAAATCTTTAAATCAAATTCTAGTCTACCCATATAGATAATAAAATAGAAATTTAACTATTCTATAGTTCAACTAAATAAGAAATAGCTGATTGAAATAATATTACCCTATAATGAAAAACACAATGCGATGAACAGTAACATGAGGTCATTTTGGGTATTTCACCCGTCTTTGGTAACCGCGCCTGCCCTTTAAACATCATCAGATGTAGGTGGTGGCGGAGTGGCTTTGTTGGTGTTCGCCGGGGTGACTTCTCTGGTTTTGGTGGTGGTTGTGGCCGTTCGTCTCCACCGACGCGGGCCTCGACTTCTGCACCGATGGTGGTTGCGGCCCTTTAAACATCGCTAAAGCCGTCCGTTTCAGTCGGTTTTCTGGTTCTGGTGGTGGTGCTGACCGTTCGTTTCCGCCAATGCGGGCCTCGACCTGCGCACCTGCAGCCATGTGGTGTTATTGCCAACGCCACCAGTGTTTGGTGGTTTTGAGTATCGTTGGCAGCTCCGATGGACCCATGTATCGCCGTCTCCGTGGACAGTGGTGCATGTTGGGACAGGCCTAGATCTGTCCATTTCGACGCCGCCGGTGGTCCGTTGACCGCCTTTGGTGGCGTCCACGCAACCGTGACATCGGTTCTTTTCAAATTTGCTATTATGCCGGTACTGGCCGAGGTCTGTCGATTGTAACTTCGTTGGCCGACGGTTGGCTACCTTTGCTGGTGTGTGCGTGACGGTTAGCTCTTGTCCGTGTCGGCCGCTGGTTGAATGCACTCGGTGATGTCTGCGTAAATTGTTGCTAGAGTTGGGTGTTTTAAAAAATCTCCAAACACCATCTGTAAGGCTATGATTTTTGTATGAGCCTTTTGAGTTCTTCTTTTTGACAATTGATTTTGGGTTTTATCGTTTGGCTATGATTATCGCTTTTTTCGCTCGGCTATGATGACGTTTAAATTTCTTCCATCAAACGATGAACATGGCGTGGCAGGGATGGTGGATGGTAGGTTTTTAACCTGCAACTCGCCTGGCAGCCATGATATTTAAGAGTTCTGAGCCACCAAAAACTTTATTCCGTCTGATAACGTATTTTTCTTTTTATTTTGTTCCTATATTTTAGGCCGTATGAACAGTAACATGAGGGCATTTTGGGTATTTCACCCGTCTTTGGTAACTGCGCCTGCCCTTTAAACATCATCAGATGTAGGTGGTAGCTGTGTGGCTTTGTTGGTGTTCGCCGGGGTGACTTCTCTGGTTTTGGTGGTGGTTGTGGCCGTTCGTCTCCGCCGACGCGGGCCTCGACTTCCGCACCGGTGGTGGTTGTGGCCCTTTAAACATCGCTAACGCCGTCCGTTTCAGTCGGTTTTGTGGTTCTGGTGGTGGTGCTGACCGTTCGTTTCCGCCAATGCGGGCCTCGACCTGCGCACCTGCAGCCATGTGGTGTTATTGCCAACGTCACCAGTGTTTGGTGGTTTTGAGTATTGTTGGCGGCTCCGATGGACCCATGTATCGCCGTCTCCATGGACAGTGGTGCATGCTGGGATAGGCCTAGATCTGTCTATTTCGACGTCGCCGGTGGTCTGTTGACCGCCTTTGGTGGCGTCCACGCAACCGTGACATCGGTTTTTTCAAATTCGCTCGATGACAATTGCACATGGCACATCTAAGAGCCCTAATCTGGTTTGTGATTATGCCGGTACCGGCCGAGGTCTGTCGATTGTAACTTCGTTGGCCGACGGCTGGCTACCTTTGCTGGTGTGTGCGTGACGGTTAGCTCTTGTCCGTGTCGGCCGCTGGTTGAATGCATTCGGTGATGTCTGCGTAAATTGTTGCTAGAGTTGGGTGTTTTAAAAAATCTCCAAACACCATCTGTAAGGCTATGATTTTTGTATGAGCCTTTTGAGTTCTTCTTTTTGACAATTGATTTTGGGTTTTAACGTTTGGCTATGATTGTCGCTTTTTTCGCTCGGCTATGATGACGTTTAAATTTCTTCCATCAAACGATGAACATGGCGTGGCAGGGATGGTGGATGGTAGGTTTTTAACCTGCAACTCACCTGGCAGCCATGATATTTAAGAGTTCTGAGCCACCAAAAACTTTATTCTGTCTGATAACGTATTTTTCCTTTTATTTTGTTCCTATATTTTAGGCCGTTTTCATACATTTTAATACATAATCGTTGCGATGATGGAAACAGATGCATTGACCCAAATTACCAGGTTGTTAGGCCGATCTTGTAACATCTCGTAATTTTCGTTAAATAAAAGTTAATTTTATAAACAATTAAGTTTAATACATTGATGTTAATTCCAATAATTACAATAATCATAATAATAATAATAATAATAATAATAATAATAATAATAATAATAAAGGTTAACAATTTATAAAAGTTGAACAATTAACAAGTTATAAAAAACTAGGAGTTTAAATAAGTTGAGGGGGTCTTAATGTAATTTATGAAACTTAAAATTTAAGTTTCTAACATGAAATAACAACAAAGTAAACCACAGGGGCCAGTGTGTAAATTTTTAAAAAAACCCAGCCCCCCACCCGTCGTCCCCTTCTTTCCCCTCCGGCCACCATATTCCGGCCACTCTCCGGCGACCCACAACGCCCAAAAATATTCGGTTTAAACTCAATCAACCATACCCGACAATATCACATCGAAGATTCGAACTATACCCCACTACAATTTGAAATTTTTGAGTGCGATCTAGATCAGACTCAACCACCCCACTTCGGCCGAAAGTCCTCCATGATCGCGCACTAAACCGCAATAATAATCTAATTAATCAAGCGTGAACAATCATATATCTGTCTCTAATCGACTACCACTCTCAATTGCACCTGAAAACACACAAACAAATCAATTCGATCATCATCTTCTTCGCGACTTGCTCGACACTCGAACACCATCATTCGGGCTTCAATCTTTGAAATTAGCAGAGGGCTTTTAATCATAAGGTCCTGTGGAAGCTTCCTGTACAACTAATTTGAGTATTGTGATCGATTACAACCGGAACCATTCACGACCTAACCGCGACTTGTTCTTCATTCGTGTTCATCGAATTCTAACATCTTCCTGGTAATTACACACACCCACACACTCGTTTTTACATGGGGATCAAAAGCCCCATGATTATAATCGTTATCATAATCGAATGGACCTTCAATTGAATCGATTTCATTCTAGGGTTTATACGAATTGGGGAAAATCATTTGGATTATGTTTAAAAGAATTGAAACCCGTGTTCTATCGCGGCTGAGGCCTTGGTTCATTGGTTAAGACACTTCTTCCCCATCCATGAGGTCCCGGGTTCGAACCCGGGCACCCTCAAACATTTTTTAGGCCTTTTTGGGCTTTAAAAAAATTGTAGAAAATTCCTAAAAATTATAAAAAATCATTTTTATAAACTCTGTTTATTTTTTTTAAATCATCAAACTTATTTTCTGCAATTTTTCTTTAAATTTAAATATTTATAAAACAATATAACAAAGATTATTTTTTAGTTATTTCCTATAAAATGGATTTCTTTATTATGGTTTAAATTAATAAATCATTATGGGTCCAAACGCCACCTTTAGTTAAAATTAAAATCTTCCTACTTTAAATAATTATTGAAATTATTTACACTCTACATTAAACTTTATCCGTTATTATAAAAACTTTAATTACGATAAAATTATTTAAATGATATAATACCATTCATTAAAATACAAGTGATTCCATTATTAAGTCTTATCTAAATATATAAATTAATAAAAACCCCAAATCCCAATAGAAACCCTAATCCATTCCCATATCTCATATCGTTCTTATTCTAATTCGAGACGTCGATCCGTAGGTTGCTCGTAAGAACATCGTTGGTGCCTAATCTATTACCGTTCAAATTTATATCATCAATCAAGGTGAGTTTACAGCCCCACTTTTACTTTATACTCTTTTTGGGGGAGAGAAACATGCTGCTTTCATAAACGTTACATTACATTGGGTTTTTGGTGTAACTGATGCTTATCTGAGATCCTGGTTATGTTACACGCCTGACGGTAAAACCCCGTTTGTGGAAATTGAGGGTGTGACAGATTGGTATCAGAGCATTAGTTATAGCGAACTAAAATGAACTTTGCATCTCATTTGCATTGCATTTTAGACTATAGCTGGATTTGCATTAGTTACACACACATAGATTACTAAGATGTACTTACTTAATTTGGTTGCCTGAGAACTTTTGCTTTAACATATCCCTGTGAGCTTACGACTATAGAGATGGTGGCTCCGAGTTGCTGTGAGTCACGGGAGGGGTTACTTATGAATTTCCTGAACCTTACTCATTCTTTCGTATACTTCGATTGATCGACCTCGATATAATACTTACATATTTGGTACTCCTATCGTTGACGACCACTGTACTTGACAAGATATGTTAGCCTGATAGGAGGAACCGGGGGTGATCATGCAAAGAAAATTACCATTACGGGTGCACACGTAATTATAATTTGTCGTGCATGCTAAGTCCGGTGAATTTGGTCGGGTGGTAACATTGTAGTCGGTATAAGTCATCGTTTCTACACCGTGAGCAAGAAATTTTCGATTTTCATAGAACATGGCTATTGATGTGGAAACTATCTTTCAATTCTACTTGTATGAATGCTCACTCTTACCTCGAATTCGGATGAAATTCAAACCATGACGTGTGTCTTAATCCCTCGGATTCGAACTGATCCTCTGGTTTGTCTGTTACTTTAAATTCTTGGACTTCCCTTCCTTTTCATTCCAAGACAAAAGGGGTTATTTTCATACGACTAATAGCTTTGGATTTTGATATCTGGTCGGATAATTACTTACTTATGTATATGGTAATTTAAAGAATGTCTGGAAGAGGACGTGGACGCGGGAGAGGTAACATCTACATGACGCCTGTAGAATTGGCGGCGCTAATCAATCAGAGTGTTATCGCAGCGTTGGCAAGCCAACACCCTCCACAACGGAATCCCATCGGACAACCAGCTTGCACCTACAAGTCCTTTATGGACTGCAAACCTAATCCATTCAGGGGAACCGAGGGAGCAGTGGGACTGCTCCGTTGGTTCAAAAAGCTGGAGTCGGTGTTTGAAATCTACAACTGCCCTGCTGAGAATAAGGTGAAATATGTTGCTGGCACAATGGATGGTGCTGCTCTGAGCTGGTGGAACACATAAGTTCAGATGTTGGGTGTTGAAGCTGCAAATGCCACGACATGGGAAGAATTCAAGAACTTGCTGAAAGAGGAGTACTGTTCAAGAGATGAAGTACAAAAACTGGAAACCGAATTTTGGAACCTGAAGATGGTAGGTTCTGAAATCGAAGACTACACAACTCGTTCTCACAAGTTGGCCACTCTGTGCCCTACTATGATCAACCCAGCTTACAAACGGGTTGAGAGGTACATCGATGGGCTAGTTCTAGAAATACAGAGCATGGTCACCACTGCTAGACCGGCTACCATACAGGAGGCTATCCGACTGGCGTACAAGCTGACGGATTAGGCCATCGCGCAGGGCAAACTGCCCCCGCGAGGTGCTACATCGGGTTCCAATGAAAACAAGAGGAAATGGGAACCTTCCGCCAGTGGGAAGCAATCTTCATTCTCCACTCACCGGCAACAGTAATACAAGAAGTTCAACCAGTCACAACAGCCTCAAGACATGGGCAATTCGAGCGGCTATCATGGAAATCTTCCGAAGTGCAACAAATGTAAGTTCCATCATACTTGGCAATGCACAAGGAACACTTGTGAGAGGTGTGCAAAGTTTGGTCATGTTGCCAAGAATTGCAGGGTAAACCTCTCAGGAAAAGCACCTCAACAGTAGCAGAACTACAACCAGACTGGGTGTTATGAATGTGGTCAACCCGGTCACTTTAAAAAGGAATGTCCGAAACTGAAAAGAAATGGTAACAAAGGTGCTGCTGATAAGCCTAAAGACAACAACAATGGTGGTGGCAGTGGCAGAGGCAGAGCCTTCATCATGGGTTCAGGTGAGGCTCGAAATGACCCTACTGTAGTGTCTGGTAGATTCACTATTAATGGATGTTACGCCTCTGTTTTATTTGACTCCGGTGCTGATAAAAGTTATGTATCCATAAAATTTAGCAAAGTACTAGGAATGGTACCTACTAACCTGACTTCTGAGTACACCATAGAAATAGCCGATGGTAGGACGATAACAACAACCCAAGTGTTTAGAAACTGTAAGCTAGGCTTATTTGGACACACTTTCTGCATAGACCTTGTTCCTGTCATACTCAGTAGCTTCGATGTAGTGGTCGGGATGGATTGGTTATCCAAGAACAGTGCTGAGATCATTTGCAAGGAGAAGCTGATCAAGTTACCTATTTCGGATGATGAATCCTTACAGTGGATGGTGATAAGGCGGGTGTGGTGGTCGGCATCATATCATATTTGAAGGCTCAGAAATGTCTCAGGAAAGGACACCTTGCCTTGTTGGCACTTGTTACTGAAACTAAGACGGATGAAAGGCGAGTCGAAGATATTCCAGTTGTGAGAGACTTTCCTGAAGTATTTCCCGAAGACCTACCTGGCCTTCCTCCACACAGACAGGTGGAATACCATATTGAATTAGCACCCGGAGCGACTCCGATCGCTCGAGCGCCGTACTATCTGGCACCGAACGAATTACAAGAGCTGTCTAAGCAATTGTAAGAATTGTTAGACAAGGGATTCATACGTCCCAGCTCTTCACCTTGGGGAGCTCCAGTGCTTTTCGTTAAAAAGAAAGATGGAACCTTTAGGATGTGTATTGACTACCGCGAAATGAACAAGGTGACGATCAAGAACAAGTATCCACTTCCGCGCATTGATGACTTGTTCGACCGATTGCAAGGATCTAGCTACTATTCCAAGATCGACTTGAGATCAGGTTATCATCAGTTAAGGGTTCGAGAAGAGGATATTTCGAAGACGGCGTTCCGGACTCGCTATGGACACTATGAGTTTGCTGTAATGCCGTTCGGACTGACCAATGCCCCAACAGTTTTCATGGACCTCATGAATCGTGTCTGCAAGCCTTATTTGGATAAGTTTGTCATTGTATTCATCGATGATATACTGATCTACTCCTATAATAAGGAGGATCATGAGGAACATTTGAGAACCATACTAGAATTGTTGAGGGATGAACAACTTTATGCCAAATTCTCAAAATGTGACTTCTGGATGCGTGAAGTGCATTTCCTTGGGCATGTGGTGAACGAAAAGGGTATACATGTTGATCCTTCAAAGATTGAAGCAATCAAGGGTTGGCCGGCACCAAAGACGCCTACTGAGGTGCGATAATTCCTTGGTTTGGCAGGCTATTACCGGAGGTTTATCGAAGGATTTTCGAAATTGGCGCAACCTTTGACTGCCCTAACTCATAAAGGAACAATTTACAAGTGGGGCAGCAAAGAAGAAACAGCGTTTCAGGCGCTTAAAGACAAACTCTGCAGCGCACCAATCCTAGCCTTACCAGAAGGAACTGATGACTTTGTTGTTTACTGTGATGCATCCATCCAGGGTTTGGGATGTGTATTGATGTAACGTGACAAAGTCATAGCTTATGCATCTAGACAGCTCAAGGTGCATGAGAAGAACTACACAACGCATGATCTGGAACTGGGAACTGTAGTGTTTGCCTTGAAGATCTGGAGGCACTACTTATATGAAACCAAGTGCACGATCTATACAGATCATAAGAGCCTCCAGCACATATATGACCAGAAGGAACTGAATATGCGGCAACGACGGTGGTTAGAATTACTCAATGATTATGACTGTGCGATCAAGTACCATCCGGTAAGGCTAATGTGGTAGCCGATGCCCTTAGTCGTAAGGAAACCCTAAAGCCTCGTCAGGTGCGCGCATTGCAAATGACTATCCACTCTGACCTACCAGTGCAAATCAAAGCTGCTCAATCTGAGGCCTTAAAGACGGAGAATCTGAAAGCAGAATCCGTGCGAGGCATGGAGAAATAGTTGGAGATTAAAGCTGATGGAATCCATTATTTTATGGAACGGATCTGGGTACCACAGTACGGGAATTTGCGAGAGCTGATAATGGATGAAGCTCATAAGTCACGTTATTCGATCCATCCAGGTTCAGATAAGATGTATCAGGACCTGAAAGAATTTTACTGGTGGCCGAAAATGAAAGCGGAGATAGCCACATACGTAAGCAGATGCCTAACTTGTTCCAAGGTTAAGGTAGAATATTAGAGACCATCCGGTTTACTCCAACAACCGGAAATTCCAGTGTGGAAATGGGAGCAGATCTCCATGGACTTCATCACAAAGTTACCTAGGTCTCCCAGCGGATGCGATACCATTTGGGTTGTAGTAGATCGCTTAACGAAATCCGCACACTTTCTGGCAATCCGAGAGACTGATCGAATGGAGAAGCTGACACGTATCTATTTAAGGAAATAGTCTCTCGGCATGGCGTGCCGATATCTATCATTTCTGATGGTGACGCTCGGTTCACTTCTCACTTCTGGCAATCATTACAACAATCATTGGGAACGCGGCTGGATATGAGTACTGCGTATCACCCGCAGACCGATGGTCAAAGTGAGCGTATAATCCAGACACTGAAAGACATGTTGCGTGCCTGTGTGATCGATTTTGGCAGCAGCTGGGAAACTCATTTACCATTGGTTGAGTTCTCCTATAATAACAGTTATCACACCTCGATCAAGGCAGCTCCATTTGAGGCATTGTATGGACGTAAGTGCCGATCACCTATCTGTTGGGCAGAAGTAGGAGAAAGCCAACTTACAGGACCTGAACTTGTGCACGAAACGACTGAGAAGATCGTGCAAATTCGTAACCGTATGGCAGCAGCACGTGATCGATAAAAGAGTTACGCCAACAAGCGCCGTAAGCCATTGGAGTTTCAGATTGGTGACAAAGTACTGTTGAAAGTCTCACCCTGGAAGGGTGTAATACGCTTTGGAAAACGGGGGAAACTAAATCCTAGGTACGTGGGGCTGTTTGAGATTGTCAAACGGGTTGGCCCGGTGGCTTATCAACTGAACTTACCTGATGAACTCAGTGGAATACACAATGTGTTTCACGTGTCAAACCTAAGGAAGTGTCTTGCTGATGAATCACTTGTTGTTCCATTAGAAGAACTTGAAATCGATGAACAGCTTCGTTTCATTGAAGAACCAGTAGAGATTATGGATCGAGAAGTCAAAACACTAAAGCGTAGCAAAATTCCCATTGTGCGCGTTAGATGGAACTCAAAGCGTGGACCAGAGTTCACCTGGGAACGTGAGGACCAAATGCAATCCAAGTACCCTCATCTTTTCGTTTCAGCCTCCTCGTGATTAAAATTCCGGGACAAAATTTCCTAAAGCAGGGGAGACTGTAACATCTCGTAATTTTCGTTAAATAAAAGTTAATTTTATAAATAATTAAGTTTAATACGTTGATGTTAATTCTAATAATTACAATAATAATAATAATAATAATAATAATAATAATAATAATAATAATAATAATAATAATAATAATAATAATAAAGGTTAACAATTTATAAAAGTTGAACAATTAACAAGTTATAAAAAAACTAGGAGTTTAAATAAGTTGAGGGGGTCTTAATGTAATTTATGAAACTTAAAATTAAGTTTCTAACATGAAATAACAACAAAGTAAACCACAGGGGCCAGAGTGTAAATTTTTAAAAAAACCCAGCCCCCCACCCGTCGCCCTTTCCCCTCCGGCCACCACATTCCGGCCACTCTCCGGCGACCCACAACGCCCAAAAATACTCGGTTTCAACTCAATCAAACATACTCGACAATATCACATGGAAGATTCGAACTATACCCCACTACAATTTGAAAATTTTGAGTGCGATCTAGATCAGACTCAACCACCCCACTTAGGCCGAAAGTCCTCCACGATCGCGCACTAAACCGCAATAATAATCTAATTAATCAAGCGTGAACAATCATATATCTGTCTCTAATCGACTACCACTCTCAATTGCACCTGAAAACACACAAACAAATCAATTCGATCATCATCTTCTTCGCGACCTGCTCGACACTCGAACACCATCATTCGGGCTTCAATCTTTGAAATTTACAGAGGGCTTTTAATCATAAGGTCCTGTGGAAGCTTCCTCTACAATTAATTTGAGTATTGTGATCAATTACAACCGGAACAATTCACGACCTAACCGCGACTTCTTCTTCATTCGTGTTCATTGAATTCTAACATCTTTCTTGTAATTACACACACCCACACACTCGTTTTTACATGAGGATCAAAAGCCCCATGATTATAATCGTTATCATAATCGAATGGACCTTCAATTGAATCGATTTCATTCTAGGGTTTATACGAATTGGGGAAAATCATTTGGATTGTGTTTAAAAGAATTGAAACCCGTGTTCTATCGCGGCTGAGGCCTTGGTTCATTGGTTAAGACACTGCTTCCCCATCCATGAGGTCCCGGGTTCGAACCCGGGCACCCTCAAACATTTTTTAGGCCTTTTTGGGCTTTAAAAATTGTAGAAAATTCCTAAAAATTATAAAAAATCATTTTTATAAACTCTGTTATTTTTTTAAACCATCAAACTTATTTTCTGCAGTTTTTCTTTAAATTTAAATATTTATAAAACAATATAACAAAGATTATTTTTTAGTTATTTCCTATAAAATGGATTTCTTTATTATGGTTTAAATTAATAAATCATTATGGGTCCAAACGCCACCTTTAGTTAAAATTAAAATCTTCCTACTTTAAATAATTATTGAAATTATTTACACTTTACATTAAACTTTATCCGTTATTATAAAAACTTTAATTAAGATAAAATTATTTAAATGATATAACACCATTCATTAAAATACAAGTGATTCCATTATTAAGTCTTATCTAAATATATAAATTAATAAAAACCCCAAGTCCCAATAGAAACCCTAATCCTTTCCCATATCTCATATTGTTCTTATTCTAATTCGAGACGTCGATCCGTAGGTTGCTCGTAAGAACATCGTTGGTGCCGAATCTATTACCGTTCAAATTTAAATATCATCAATCAAGGTGAGTTTACAGCCCCACTTTTACTTTATACTCTTTTGGGGGAGAGAAACATGTTGCTTTCATAAACGTTACATTACATTGGGTTTTTGTGATACTGCATATACATGATACTATGGTGTTATACTTTGCCCTTCGGACCGTTAATATGCAAATAGCGAGGTGATTGTTAGTAGATCTACTGGGATTGACATACCCCGCCCGGGCTAGTCGCGCTAGCTTGACTGGAGGTCAAATGGGTGAACGATTAGCCTGTTTTACAGTGTTGTGGTGGGGAAACCACAGCCAGGCCTACATTATTACTATTGATTACATGTCAGATCGGTCGTGACTTCATACACATAGTGTTTGCTATGGGCTAGCTACCCATTATATGCTTTGATTACTAAATCCGGGAATTTCATTACTGATACTTACTGTTTTCTGATAAACCTGTGAACTCACCAGTCTTGTACTGACTTTTGCATGTTTTCTCTCAGGACATTGATGTGGCATGTTTAGGAGCACAGCATCCACTGCATGTCATTCCGCATTCATCCCAAACTGTTTTCAAGATGTAATTTCATGTACTTTACATAAATTGGGTTGGGCGCATGTTTGCGTGTTCCAAAACCATTGTTAAATGTTTCCCTATTTTTGCTTCCGCAATACTTAAATACAAGTTGGTTTATTTCATCATTACTAAGCAACTTATATGATTTGTAATTGTCGAGTCGTTTGGTGTAACTGATGCTTATTTGATATCCTGGTTATGTCACACACCTGACGGTAAAACCTCGTTTGTGGAAATTGAGGGTGTGACAGATCTGCCTCGCCGCGAAGCGCGAGCGGGAAAACGACTAGTTAATCTAAATTAAGAAAAGCTAAAAAAAATATAAATCATTTGACTAATATAGTAACAAATTACATAAGTACCTACTCATATTAGTTAGTTAGAGTTAATATCGAAGTTTAAGTCTAGGGTAAACTAAAATCCAAATCAAAATAAAAGGATTAGTTTATAACTTTATTTAAACTAAAGTGCTTACAATGACATTTGAAACCCACGTTTAACTATCACTTTTCACAAGAATCAATGGCATGCTCGACAAAAACCCCAAGAACCTCCATGGATAGAAATTGTTGTAGATTTGATTAGCTTCTTCTAGTACTTCTTTCACTAGGTTTTTAATCATTAGATGTCACAAAGGCACCTCTTAAATATTTGAAAAGTTGTAAGCCCCTGTCTCTAGGCAACCTCATAGTTTGATTTGGACATCAGAAACACAAGTTCTTAAACTCGTAATGTCATCAATATAAGCAGCTATACATAAAACATTATCATGATTCAATAATTACATCAAACAATGATAATGTTAACTATCTATCATCAAACTATGCTAGGATGCTGGCCTCAACCAACGACAGGTAGCTTTCAAATCCATGCTAAGCTCACAACTTATTCCTATAGCATACCTGTCAATCTAATATGCATACAAAAGTCAACGATGCTAAGTGAGCTCTAGGTTTACTTTAGCAAATTACTTTAACCTAATTATATTGTTTAAATGGACTATCTTTCATACTTTAACAAAACATACACTTTAACTTTATGCTTACATTATGGTAAGACTCCTCTAGCTTCTATTATACTTACTCATTAACCATACTTTAGCTTTTACTTTATCATTTATATATCATTTGCTTTATCTTTACTTTATCGTGAGACTGTACTTCATACATCACTTCTTTAGCCACTCCTCGTGTAAAACACGAGACTATACTGTCACATGCCATTACGCAAGACACCTGTTTGGCTTGCAACACATGCAAGACAACTGTCATTTGACAAAACACAAGACTCCTATGTCGAGACTTGAAATGCGTCAAGACCTCTATGATTGCAAGACTTCTTGAGCATACTTTAACGTTTTCACAATGTGCTTTAACGGGTAATTATTATTCAAGTTCTTTAACATTTCACGTCAGAACTGTGGTATGTTTAATTTAATCTTTAATGGTAGTAGTATGTATATCTTTCTTTCTTTAGCCATAAGTGCTTTATTTATACAATCTTTAACGTACACTATACGATGGTATCTATACATGAATTTAACTATAAACTTATAGGAAATCCATCTTTGTGAGAACTACCATTCGCTCGTTAACTTACTGTGCATTACCAGGAATCATGCATCAACTTTAGCACTAAGAACTATACTTCAGAGGGACTGTAGCACACAAGAATTAGCCATCACGCGATAACTTCCAATACAAGTATCAATATTTGCGGGATAACTATCATGAATAACTGCCTTAAGTGAGAACTATACCAGTCACGTAATAACTTAGTAGCTGATCAAAACCTTAGCCCCAAGTTATCGTTTCTCAATGTATTTTAATGCTCAAATACATTCTATGCCAAATAATAGTATTATACTTAATCAAAACATTCGCTAAGGTATGAATATTAGCCCCAAATCATGAAAAACATGTAAAAAAGGGGCCTGTAACTCACCTTATGATATGTGCATAAGAACAACACCAAACCTAGAGCTTTTCGATCGGGAACTATATAATCATGCACTAATATCATTACCAATCATTTATAAAGGCATAAATACACCGAACATTATCGAATACATACCTTAAACACCATTTTGCACTGCTTCCTTTCTCTAACCTTTTGCATCTATCTATTTCTAAGTAAAACAACTAAACTTCTCGTGTGAAGTGGAGACAACTGGGTGCTTTCGTCAATTTATAGGGTCTCCTTCTTGTTGCAGGTGTTCTCGTGTAAGAACCTCTAGTCGTGCAACAACTTTCTTCCACACGAGACTTTTAGGTTTCTTTGGAAGCTTCAGGATGTTACAAGTCTGTCCCCCTTATTTTGGTTTCATCCCCTAAACATGTTATATACCAAACAATTAAGGATAATGCTGTCTCATTTCATCTTTGAATTCCCAAGTGGATTCCAAGCTCTTTTTATGTTTTCACTATACTTGGACGAGTACTTGGACGAGTGGTACCACTCTATTCCTTAATCATTTTTCTTCCTATCTAATATAGCCATATGCTACTCCATGTAGTTTAGTTTGTCATCTATCTCCGCATCCTCTAGCAAAACATGCATACCTTCGTTTGTTAAACACTTACACAAATACAATACATGAAAAGTATAATCAATTCCACTTAACACATCTTGTAGTTCTAGCTTATATGCCGCTTCCCACACACGGGCTATTATCTTGAACGACCCAATGAATCTAGGACTTAGTTTTCCTCTTTTTCTGAATCGAATGGTTTCTATCCATGGCGAAACCTTTAGCATTACTTTATCACCAATATTAAAGTCAATTGGTCTCCGGCGTTTATTAGCATAGGACTTCTTCCTATCCTTGATAGCTTCTATATAGGCTTTAATTATGTCTAGTTTCTTATTGGTAGACTCTATAAACTCAATACTTCTTAATTCCTTCTACCCAATTTTGCCATAACACAAGAGTTCTATATTTCTAATGATAAAGCATCTCATACGAGGGCATTCCAATGCTAGCATGGTAGCTGTTATTGTATGAGAACTCTTTGAACAGTAGGTGACTATCTCAGCTTCCAACTAAAGCTTATGATATATGCCTGAAGCATGTCTTCTAACGTCTGGATAATCCTTTCGGACTATTCGTCCGTCTGTGGGTGGTAAGTTGTGCTGATATGAATCTCATCCCCAAAGCATCATGGAATTTCTTACAGAACTTTAATGTCTACTGTGTATCTCTGTCAGAAACGACCGACTCCGGTACATCATGACAAGCAACTATATCTTTAATAAACAGGTTGGCTAATCATTTCGAGTTATATGTTTCTCGGATCGGTAAGAAATGAGCGATCTTCATCAATCTGTCCACAATCACTCATATGACATCATAACCCTTAGTTGTACGTGGTAGCTTAGTTATAAAGTTCATGATGATGTGTTTCCACTTCCATTCCAGAATATTTAGAGGTTGAATCTTCCCATATGATTTCTGATTCTATGTTTTAACCTAAAGACAAGTCAGGCACTTTTTCACATATTGAGCTGCATCAGCTTTTATTCCCGACCACCAATAATTCTTCTTTAGATCTTGTTACATCTTTGTAGTTCCTGGATGAATCGAGTAGCGAGTCTTGTGGGATTCTTCTAACACTTTTTCCCGCCACAACTGGGGATCCATATACATCCAAATATGGTTTTGATGCCATTTGGTGTTTTATTCTAGATTCATGACTTGTCCTTTCATCTTTTCCTCCTTCACATGCTTAGGCCTTAAAGCTTCTTTATGTGCTTCAAAAATTTGCTTTATCACCTTTAGGGTTACTATCGACTGATAAGATCTCACCCGGATCGGTTCATGATTCTCCTTACGGCTTAGGGCATCAGCCACTGCATTAGTGTTTCCCGGGTGATAATGAATCTCACAGTCATAGTCTTTTATCAGCTCCTACCATCGTCTCTGTCTCATATCGAGATCTTTCTGCTCGAATAAATACTTTAGGCTTTTATGATCTATGACAATCGATCATTTGACACTATATAAATAATGTCTCTAGATCTTTAATGTGAATACCATAACAGCTAGCTCCAAATAATGGGTATGGTTCATAAATCTTTAATTGTCAGGAAGCATATGCTATGACTTTGCCTCATTGCATTAGGACGCACCCTAGCCCTTGGTAAGGAGCATTGGAATAGACAACCAAGTTGGATTTGGACATCAGAAATGCAAGTTCTCAAACTCAGAATTTCATCAATATAAGCAGTTGAACATAAAACATTATCATGATTCAACAATTACATCAAACAATGATAATGTTAATTATTTATCATCAAACTATGCCACGATGCCAACCTCGACCAATGCCAACCTCGACCAATGCCAACCTCGACCAATACCAGGTAGCTTCCAAATCCATGCTAAGCTTACAACTTATTCCTTTAGCACACCTATCAATCTAATATGCATACAAAAGTTAGTGACACTGATTGAGCTCTAGGTTTACTTTAACAAATTACTTTAACCAAACTATATCATTTAAATAGACTATCTTTCATACTTTAACAACACATAAACTTTAACTTTATGCTTATGTTAAGGTAAGACTCCTCTAGCTTCTATTATACTTACTCTTTAACCATACTTTAGCTTTTTCTTTATCGTTTCTTTATCATTTGCTTTAGCTATAATTTATCGTGAGCCTGTACTTCATACATCACTACTTTAGACATTGCTCTTGTAAAACACAAGACTTTACTGTTGCTAGCCATTACGCAAGACTCCTTTCTGGCTTGCAACACATACAACACTCCTGTCGCTTGCCATTACGCAATACTCCTATGTCGAGACCTGAAGTACGTTAAGACCTCTATGCTTGCAAGACTTTTTAGCATACCTTAATGTTTTTATAGCTGTGTTTTAACGGTTAACTATTCTAGAATTATTATACAAGTTCTTTAACATTTCACATGTGAGCTATGTTATGTTTACTTTAATCTTTAGTGTTAGTAATACGTATATCTATCTTTCTTTAGCCATAAGTTCTTTATTTATACAATCTTTAACGCACACTATACGATGGTATCTATACATGAATTTAACTATACACTTATGGGAAATCAATCTATGTGAGCACTACCATTCGCGCGATAACTTACTGTGTATTACCAGGATTCACGTGTCAACTTTATCACCTGAGAATTATACTTCGCGCGGGAACTTTAGCACACGAGAACTAGCCATCGTGCGATTACTTGCCATACAAGTTTCACCATTAACACGATAACTATCATGAATAACCGCCTTAAGCGAGAAGTATACAAGTCGTGCGAGAACTAAGTAGTTGATCGAAACCTAAGTCCCAAGTTATCAGTTCTCAAGTTATTAAAATGCCCCAATACATTCTATACCAATCAATACTATTATACTTAGTCAAAACATTCGTTAAGGTATGCATATTAGCCTCAAATCACGGAAAACATGTAAAAAGAGGGGTGTAGAACTCACCTTATAATATTTGCACAAGAACAACACTAAACCGAGAGCTTTTCGATCGGGAACTACATAAGCATGCACTAAAATCATTACCAATCATTCATAAAGTCATAAGCACACCGAACATCATCGAATACATACCTTAAACACCACTGTGCACTACTTCCTCTCTCTAACCTTTCGCCTCTCTCTCTCTCTCTCTCTAAGCACAACAACTAGATTTTTTGTGTGAAGTGGAGACAATTGGGTCTTTTGGCCTGTTTGTAGGGTCTACTTCTTGTTGCAAGTGTTCTCGCGTTAAAACCTGCAGTCGCACGAGAACCTCCTTCCACGCAAGAATTTTAGGTTTTTTTGAAAACTTCGGGGTGTTACAAAAGGGGCCTACGAAAAATTATTGAACAATTACTGGTGTTTAGATAAATCCCAGTTTCGCCACCCCTTGGAGAACTCTTCCATCCGCCCCTGGTACACATACACCGGTAGATTGTGTAATGAATCTTGTATATTCTAAGAAAGAGTGTTAGAGGTAGGAATGAGAAGCATTTCTATTATTAAACGGAAGTTAGTGAGAGATGAAAAAAAAATGATGTGACGATTAAGTAACGAAACTAACTCCTTAAATAGTTACTATTCAAATTTCCTATTTTTACAACAAAAAATGATACCATCAAGACATTTTGTGAATGCATATAGTACAAGATCATATTCACGTGTTTAAATTGTGATGCACTTAATATGTTGTGATATACAGATCATCTCTCTTCAATCAAATGGATAAAATACTTCACACACTATTACATAATTAGAAAATGATAAGATAGAGACAAAGAGACCACAAGAACATTAACAGATGCGAGCTCCACGTGAACTGACTCTAATTAAATTACAAATACATATATCTTAAGTTGACCATAAAAGCATATCATCCATTAGGTAATCCTGATCATCTGCTAAACCTAACCCTGAAAACATGTTATGATCACTTGATGACATGAACCTAGTGGCGTCCGGTGAGAAAGCCTCGATCCATATATCTCCCACGGTATCTGAAATTTGTGGTGTAACGTCACTAAGAACCGCGGAATCTGAGACATTCAATGAACATGGTGACGATTCACTAGTCGAAGGAGACGATAATATCGCAAGTAAGACTTCAACTTCTTGTTGAGCTGTTGAGTTGAGGGCTTTTACTACCAGACATCCTTTAGGGTTAGCATCATTAGGTTCAAGACTTTTAGATTGTTCAACCTTTACAACAGTTTGATTACTTCCTATCCGGTGTTTTAAATGTGTGTGCCAATGATTCTTGATTTCATTGTCACTTCTTCCTGGTAACAGTGCAGCCATCTTTGACCATCTATGAACACAATAATGTTGGTTTAAGTTTTCCGGTGACAGATTTTCACGGTCATAAAAAATTATTTAATCAAATACTTTGAATCGACTTACTTATTTCCAAGCTTGTTATGTAAACGAATAATCACATCTTCTTCTTCTTTTGTAAAATTACCATGCTTCACATTCGGGTGCAGGTAATTCATCCATCTTAGCCTGCAACTTTTTCCGCATCTAGACAAACCTAAATAAGAGAACCAAATAATAATATAAGCGCGCAAGTGTCAAAATCAGGATGAAATGTTTTCAAGAACTTGTAAAGTATATCGTACCAGCCAACTTGGGAAGTTCGCGCCAGTTAGAGTGGCCGTGCTTCTCGATATAGGCTCTTAGCTTGTTGTCTTCATCTTTGCTCCATGCACCTTTCTTGATCCCGTTTTTGTCAAAACATGGTGCCCTCACCATCTTGTTTGCTAGTTTCTGTAAATCGTTTTGTGACTAATGAAGACTTTTTAGTTTCTGGTCTTATATATAACCTTATATGTGCATACAAACCAATACGTGTTTGAAGATTTGAATTTAATAAGACGACCATAAGAAACAGCTTATTATTTGTTTGGCTTAATCAATTCACAAAAAATCAAAAGTATCCTCTTGTTGATCTATGATTGGATGTAACTAAGTTTTTTTAACAATAAATCTTTCACTCATAAATACCATCAAATGCGTTCATTAATTGCAGTGATTTAAACACATACCACATGATTAAACATATAGGATCTTAATAATTCCATTAAAAGATTACCTCTGAATTCATCAAAAGTAGATTGTGTTTGGTTCATTTAAAAAACACTTCTTAATTGTTTGTAAAGCCTTTAATGGTAAGTTTTAGAATCATACTAACTGATTTAGAGCTTACCTCTTATTTAATCAAATTTTTTTGTGGGTCAGCATAAAATTTTCAAATAGCCTCGTAGAGCATTCATAGCTTGTTATCTATTTTCATGTGAGTGAATATCTTATATTATAGAGGATGGTTGTGAGTGAAAAAGTTAATAGTTTTTTTTAATATTTTTGAAAGTGTTTGTTAGTGGATAAGAGAGAAAATATAATGATAAATGTATGAAAAATATTATTTAATTGAAAATAGAAAGAAAAAACGATGATTTTTAACGTAATTATAAAAATGTATATAATGATCGCAAATGCTCTTGGTCTCATTCATTATTAGAAAACTGCGGTATCACCGAATTGATGGTAGAAAAGAGTTTAGATACTTATGTCTCTTATGGGTAAAAGAGAAACTACTTTATATTATTTTTCTCATTCTTAAAAATCTAGTTTGTATCTATATTTTAACCCAAATTACTTTCATTTATTTTATTAGTTTTTAAAAAGATTCTACACCATAAACTCATAAAATCAAGAATTTATTGTACCTGATTTGACTATAGTTTGTTACATGTTTTTCAAACGATGTAATAACATGTTCATATCAAATATAATGATACGTTTAACTCATTTAATTCGTATGATTTGGATTTTTGCCGGGTCCCTTTATTTAGACACCCCCTCAATTTTAAATCAACACCCCTGCATCCTATACGTCGCGTATGGGTCCATACGCGGCGTATAGGGTGGGTTGTTGATTTGACGTTTTATATCCTATACGCGCCGTATGGGTCCATACGCGGCGTATAGGGTGGTTTGTTGATTTGACATTTTATACCCTATACGCGGCGTATGGAACCATACGCGGCGTATAGGCTACCGTTATTTTTTTTGTCTTGGGCCCTTGGCTGAGATTAAACAAACTATACGCCGCGTATGGAGCCATACGCGGCGTATAGGTTATGGTGTTTATTTTTTGTGTTATTTTAATGTATATTTTTCTAAAGATTTTTGCGTATAAATTTTGCGTATAAGTTATATTTTATAACTCATTAACCGACCATGTATGTACGTA